>VUQR01016106.1:5829-42342 GCA_015108515.1 Hemichromis elongatus
AAAAACAGAAGAAAAAAAAAAAAAAAAAAAAAAAAAAGGAAGAATTTTTCCAGAAAGTTTCAATTTTTTAAGCTGTTGTTGCATCTCAGGCTAAGCTGTGAGTCTCTGAGCTTCTGTACTGATGTATTTTCTGTGTTTATATATATATATGTATATATATAAACACAGTGTGTGATAATAAACTTATGTGATTCGAACCCAAGTAGATTCAGACTTGCAGATAAAGGTCTAAGTATAACTGACAGATTGGTCCAACTAACTAAACTTTGGGGGTCAAACAGATTCAGAGAGCTTAATATGAATATGCTCTACTCTTTGTCCTGCAAGACTGATTACAAATACATAAATATTAAACTTCCTAAATTTTCTAGTAAAAACAAGAGAATGTAGGAGGACAAGGAGGACTATCTCACTTTTCATCCAAGATGCAGGGGTGAGTGAGAAAAATATCACTTGTAGTAAATCACTGCGTTCTGTGATAGAGCCAAGTAGTGTAAACGTGGCTCTATACCAACCTAACAGGGACCTAACTGGTAAAACAGAAAGGAGATTTGTACTGGTACATAAATAAGCTTCTGATACCTTTTAGGGATATCAACCTATCAAATCTTCTGACCCAGTGAGTTAAAACACCATTTGGGCCATTTCCTCTGCTATTGCCCATTAAGCTAATTACACTAATGGTAGCTGTTGAATGGCATTAACAGTTTGTCACTTTTATGTCATCTGCAGCTGCTTCCCAGTATTGTGGTGGCACCCTGGGCACGTAAGCACAATGTGCGGACAGCCAGACGCAGTGGGTCAGTGGTTCTCTGGCCCAGAATGAAGAGTCGTGGGAGGTCCAGAGACCCTGGTTCTGTTTTTGGACACACAGTCACAAACAGGAAGTCCCTGCAAACCAGTCACACAGCGCCACTTCCTCCCTTTGTTTACAATGGGGGTTGAATTAAATTCCCAAAGACAAAGTTGTACCAGTGTTTGTTGCTCCAGCTCCATTTTGGCTCTGCTGCTTTGAATCTGATTTTCAGCCTGCTGCCTTTGCTTCACAGTGAATCTTGTTTGTTTTCCTTCACCCATCGTCTCTTTTGAAACTCAGGAAGCTAGTAATGAACGGGTTGTTTAGTTAAGAACATCAAATTCATAGCTTTAATGTAATAGCACATTTTGAATAAAAAAAAATTAACTTTAAGGATCGATGCAAACATAAGCAGAAGATTTTCAGGTCTACAAAGAAAAAAAAAATCTAATTCCTTACCTTTATATTTAATGCATTTTAGCAATTTACCAATTAGCTCACAATTGTTTTTTTTAATGTAAAAAGTCAAGTGTTTTCTGTATACTAGGGGTCTTTTGACGTGTCGGTTTGGAGCACTATGTGGCTCTTTTGCCCATTTCCAGTCACTCCCTGTAGGTTTGGCAATAAATAGACGAATTGGTGTAATGATTGCTTTAATCTAATTCAAAAATGGCTTTCATGTGGTTGCATTGGTAAACAGAAAAACTTGTTTATTAGTTCTATAATTTCATAAATACACCAAAAATCTGGTGTTATTGTAATGACAAAAAGTTAAAGCAACACAATAATGTTGAATAAACATTAATAGCTCACCACAGAGTACTCATGTGGAAAAAGTTTTTAAGTGTTACACCTGTTAGTGGGCAGCACAGTGATACGGTGGATAGCACTGTTGCCAGCACAGTCTGGCCGGGAGCTTTCTCTGTGGAGCTCACACATGTGTGCTTGTTTTTCCCTTTGTAGACCCTTTCCAGATACTCCAGCTGAAAAACCCTACAAACCCCATTACTCCAAATACAGTTACTGGGGTTAGGTTAACAGGCGATTCTAAACTGGCTGTAGGTGGGAATGTGAGTGTGAATGGTTGTCTGTCTCTCTGTGTTAGCCCATCAACAGACTGGCAAAATGTATAGGTGTACTCCATCTCTCACCCTATGTCAGCTGGGAATAGCTCCAGCTCCACTGTGACCCTGAATTAGATAAGTGGATGTTTGGATGGATGTTTCAGATCATGGACTTGGGGAAAAAGGCATTATATCAGAGAGAAATGACATCACTAAAAATGTTGGTAGAAAAACTGAATATAGTGCCAAGTCAGCAAACATTTTAAAGTTTTAATTAGATATATTTGGTGTAGGTTTTATATCCACGTGAAATTATAAAGGAAACTACCTTACACTAAGTGACCAGAGACTTGTAAGACTTGCTTATGGGACCTTTCGTGCATGCTGTGGGATTTTAATGTGGGATGTTTGGGTTACTTGGGTGCCTTTGTCGTGATCCTGAACATTTTTGGTGCTGAGGCAGGTTATGGTGATCAGCTACTGGAGGCTGCTGCTGTATGAAAGTGTAGCTGCCATATTTGCAACCATATTTAAGATGAGATTTTACATGTTATGTGACTTTGAAGTGAAGGCAGAGACCTGTGGATTCTCACAGAACATTGCACTGGGACAAGGTGAACAATATTATACATTTCATCTGTCACTTGTGTAAGTGTTTTGACTAATCATTGTACACCCAGATGGGCCTTATGTAACTGTTACTTTAATCATGCAGGTGCAGTCAGTGCCATAATGCCCTACACATTACGAGTCTATTGGGAGCAACACAGGAAGTTCACTTGATGATCGAGTCACAAAGTCTGCCGAGTGAATAGCTCAGGGACGTGAGTCAACAATATGTCTGACTATATAATAAGCAAAAGTTAATGTTTTTTTCACTTTCTTCAATAAATGTTGACAATCAGGAAAGTCCTCGTTCACAAGCCTTAGTGATCCAGTAATTGATCACTAAGAACTTAGTGATCTGCTTTGATTTGGTGTTAGATGGGTTATTATCTCTTGCACCAAGCTATGTGTTTATAAAGAACAGGATACACGGGACCGAGAGGGCTTAAGTGAAGACAGCACGCACAGCTGCTTCTGCTGTGATAAAAAAGGGGACTAATTTCTTGGCTGAACACAGTTTGCATTTTACAGATTCTACAGAAAAGTGATGATAGCACTATCACAGTGCAGATTTCTTTCCTTCAGAAATGCATTTATCTTGTTGTGGCTGAAGACACATCTCTGAGTGTGCTCAGGCAGAAAATACCTGTCCTTTGTTCCCTAAATATCTGATAATTGCCGCAGGGAGCCCTTTACCACACCGTGCTACCTTTATGTGAAAGGCATCCACTGTTTACATTGTGTGAAGTCTCGGCATTAATGAGTGAAAAGGATGTAGAATAATGGAAAAAGTAATATCAGAGGCTGTGTTCAGAGGATGCAAAGGCTTCTCAAGGGGATTATATGTTACTTAAAATGTTAACTTCCCAATATTAGTGCAGCCAGAGGGAAAAAAAACATGCCGTGTTTAAGTGAGTTTGGGAACTGTGTGGCCTTTCGCTTATTAGAATTTTTCAAGGGAGTGAAATTCCACTTCTCCCCCAACCTTTTTCACTTTTTTCCATCTTTCATACTGGATTTCTCCCCTTCACTTAAAATTTATTTCACCTTTTTTTCTTTCCCTGCCTCTCCTTCTCGTCCTCTTTTTAAGCCTTCCATTCTCTGTTTTCTCCTTTAATATTCCAGCTTTAGCCAGGAGCATGTCACTCCCACACACCAGTGGCCATGCCATGTGTCAGATGTCCGGGCCTGTGAAATTCCCAAAGGTGGTTTAAACAATTGTAAAATGAAACACAAAACTACCATTAAAATATATGAATATATTACAGATGCAGTAGTAGGACTGTTTTAGTCTTCCAAATTTCCAAAAAAAGCAGTGACAATGTACCATTAATATCTCTTGATTAATGTCAAACAAAAGAGCCACGAAGTCACTTACATGTGCCATACAAAACCCCATTTAGTGATGCCAAATTTGACATGATGTCACTGAATGGTACCAAAAATCTGCACCACTGAGTCACTTCCTGGAGGAGAACAGCCACCACCTAACATCACAGTTAGGTGCGTCACCTTTTCCCACTCACAGCCCATTTGGGTTCAGTTTTGGCATTGCCACTTTACTACTTTTATGGAGTTACCCAGCCCAACCTCACTCGTGCTCACATTTTTGAGACATTAGATGGAGAAAGGAAATGGAGCGAAAAAGGTATATCATGAGCCGCCAGTGAAAGCTCTCTGCCTGAAAGTCAGGGTGTGGTTTATTACTGTGAGTTAAGGACAAATCTGGTCAGAGTGCAACAGCTTTCCTTTTAAAATCATATACTGCATTTTTAAAAACTGAGGTTTTAAAAAAGCTTTTTAAATATAAATATTGGTAAAATGAAAAAGGATGAGAAAGAAATGATTTTCAGTAAGTTGTTCATTAGTGATAGTGCCCCCTAGCAACACCAGTGCTTTTTATCTACCACTACCAACTAATAATGAGAAAATGCACTGTATGCAACTGTACGCAAAAGACATAGTTTCATGGTCCAAAGATTACTAATTGAACTTCAGCCTCCATTATTTCTAGTGGCCATCTAGGGGCAACCCTTTCTGTTTTAAAAAAGTCAATTTGTATAGAACTCTATGGGAAAATGCCTCTATTGGTTACATCATTGGTGACCTCTGAAAACAAAATACTGTAGGTTTTATGGTCTAGTGTTACTGACTAATGTCCACACTAGCCTGGATAGATTTGAAAAACTGTGTTTTCGTATGAAAACGCTCTGCGTCCACACTATCGTTTCCAGTTGTTTTCACAGAGTTGCACGTCCACATTAAATTAGCCGAAAACGCTTACGTTCCAGTACCGCGCATACGCGAAACATAAAACGAGGCTTACGTTTCTGGCTCTTTAAAATGTGGCGGTGAAATGGGGAGCCAAGCACCAAGTTTTTTAAATGGAACGATAATGAGGTGGAGTTGTTGCTCCGAGTCACAAATGAGTACATATTAATCTTCAATAGGGGCACCAAAAACTGTGAGCAATAAAAACAGCTGCTGAACGATGCCGTCCGCCATCTTGTTGAAGTGGTCACATGACTGCATCATATGACTAACATGCGTCATTGTTTTCGTAAGTCCCCGTTTTCGCTGTCCACACTGCGACGCGAAAGCTCCGTTTTCAATTGTATCGGTTTTCAAGAGTGCTTTCAAAACGCTTCTTTTATTTGACCAAAAACGCCGTCTCAGTGTGGAGGGGAGGCCAAAACGGAGTGAAAACGATACGCTTTCAAATAAAAACGTATTAGTGTGGATGTAGCCTCAGACAGGATGTTCACTTTGTAATTTACGGTCCTCATTAGAGTTATAAAAGCAGGGTATCCATTCTTGGGATTTTTGCATCTGGTTGTAAAAACAGCTGTGATGGCCAGAAAACTCAGTTTGAGGCTTCAGGATCGTTAGGTGACCTCACAGTGACTACTACATCTTTTATTTACAGTCTATGATATGCAATATGCAGTACATGTGTCTGAGGCATTAAAATGAGCTTGTAACATTCAAATCAGAGAGGCAGAAACAATGCCTTTATGGGGAATTATTTCTCTCCTTATTCGAAGATCCCCTATACTACAGGGCCTATAGCTATGCTATACTATAGCAATACACCCAAATTCTATGAGATCAAAGCAAAAGCAAAATTAACTCCAATTTAGATATGAAATATATGCAGCATTGAACTTAAATCACTGTCAGTCTTCTGCTGCCATGGAAAATGATGGTATTCGATGTTTAAATGTTGATATGGTAAATACTGTGTATTCCCCCCTCCTTTTTTGGATAAACGAAAACTCCAAATAACACACCAGCTGCATCATTTTCTTGGCATTCGACTGTAAAATATTATTTTAAATGTTTTCCTTTAGTCTGCGTCATGCCATCTTTTCTGTCAGCACCTGCCTTCCACTGACTGAGAGGTACCTAGTGTCAAATCTACTCTCTTCTGATGTAACTTTGATAAGAGGGATGTGATGACAGAGGCCAAAGTTGTACCGTGCTGTTGGGACAAAGTAACTCCATGATCCCGTGGGATTGTGGGTAAATATCTGCAGCCCAGTCATGGGAATGAAATTGCTCCATGTCAAGTTTGTGAGCCGGGGTTACTGATATAGTTTTAACCAGTGCAAGGTCACTTAGGAGGACCAAAGGGGACTTTGTATTCCGCTCATCAAGGACTATTTCTTCCCCTGTTTCTAACTCTGTACAGACAAATTTACTCACTGTGTTCTTTTTACTCCTTTTCCCACTGTATATCTTCATAGGGAAAATATTTTCTTGAAAATAGCTGTTTACACGGAACTTTGATGTGCCCCAGGATTATTATTGTAAGATTTAATGTCTCCAAAAGTCCTCAAAGTTTGGACAACACAACGGCAAGGAACCAACAATGTGTGTGTGAGTGCGTGAGCTGCTTGTTTGTGAACATAATCACATAATTGTAGTTTGTGTAAGAGAGAAGGAAGGGTGAGGATTAGTGTTCCTCTGTGTGTCACTGTGTGATGTCTGCATGAGAACAGTGTGGAAGCTCGTGACACAGTGCCACACAAAGAGCAAGGAAACCCGCCAGCGTGTGGGACAATGAAGCACCTGAGGAGTTTAGCTCAGCACTTTGGAGGAGGATGTGGCAGAAAGAACAAATTCACACACCTCTCATTTACGTATAACAATGACACTTCAGTTCTCGGGGGTCTTTGTTTCTTTCCTTCTTCTTCTTTTCATTTATTTGTTTTTACCATGTCCACTGAAAAAAATTGGAGGGTGAAATAAAAACATAATAACTTTTATTTCCCGACAAAAATTTGGCTTGTGATGCCATATGTATATATATATTTTTCCTGTTTATCAGTGCTTAATCAGTGGGAACTCACCTCAGTTTGAGAGCAGCTGTGTTAAACAACACCTTGAAAAAAGAAAGTTTTTTCATTTTTTTCAGCCCTTTGTGTGTTTTTCATGAAAAATATCTACAATATCTTGCAGCAGCTTGCTTATCCTTGGTAACTGCAAATAATGGCACGCCAGCCCTGACACACAGTCTCTGATGTGTCTCATGCAAATTTAGCTAAGCATACAATTACAATATTATAAATTAGTTTCTGCTGACGTGCTGCATAAATATTTTTGCATGAAGTTATGTCATTCATCTATAATACAACGAATATTCTTCAGGTTCAGGTTACTTTATTTGTGCCGCTAAGTAGGTTTGGTTTGTAGTAGTGAGTCATCCAACCTCACCTTTAGATTTTTAGTACAAACAAAGAGCAGCAGGTAAGTATAATGCAACATACTGAAGAAATAAAAATTAACAACAGAAGATCCAAACAGCACCATGCAGGACAGAAAAGCTGGGATTTGTCTATCTGAGAGCTTTTTTTTAACCCATGCTGTTGTGCACAGCATCACGGTTTTGCACATTTTTCAAAGACAAACGTTATTGTGTGTGAAGTTTAGCTGAAAAGTGTAACTGAATTCAACTGTTTGTTTTGGCAAAATGTACAGCAATCAAAAAAGAACATGCACAAACATGGAGAACATACTGTGCTGCTTTTCCCAGGAGCGCGTGCCCATTTCAGAGGAAGTAGATGTTTTGTTTTCTATGATTAAGCTCCTTAGCGTCTAGTTATAAACACACTTTCTGTTACCGTCTCACCTATACGCTTACAAGATCAAGGATATCTCTGATTTATGTTCAGAATTCCCCTTTCACTTCCCAAAAAATTTAGAAGGACTTTTTTTAAATTACAGGCTCTGTGACTATTTGCTTATCTACTTAATCCCTCTCTTTAAAGAAAACAGCTATTTGGGTCTTCCAGGCAGTTCACAGGCTACTAGAGTATCCCTTCCGTCTAAACGGAGATAAAAACTGTTGTCTTCATATTTAGACCTGTGTGTTCCTGACTGGCTCCCATGACAAGACAACGTCACCATGGTGGGAAATTCATTTTCCTGTTTGGCTAAACAATTGGGCGACATTAATCCTGAAACTGCAGCTGTGAGAAAGTTCTGGGAAAAAAGAGCTTATTACACCTTCTGACTGATAATAGGTGTGAATTGCTTTTTACTCAACTAAACAACGACCAATGGGAAAAAAACCCAAAACAATGCATCTCTAAAATCAGACTTAGACTTCAGGCTCTCATCCTTCACTTCTCAGATTCTGAAAACTTTCCCGTCACTGGGCGCTTTGAGTTCAAACACATCGTCAGTTAGAGACTTTGAAGGATGCATTAAATAAGACTGTTAATCCTAATGTTTGAGCAGGTATTTTAAAAATATAATTCAGTAAGGAGAAATGTAAGACTTGCCAGCAGTCAGCAGTCAGTCACTCTAGCAGTTCCATTGTAGCTCCTTATTCTTAGAATAACCACAAAATGCCTACAATACTAAATCCAATGTTCATGTAACATTATTGAGCTGAAATTTTCAAAAAGACTTTGAAATGCTGTAAAAAATCTCAAAAGTCAATCAGCAATAAAAAGTTAAAGTAAGGATTTTGACACAAATGCATGCACACTTTTAATGTAATTAAGAAGTTTAGATGACAATGATGAAGTCCATACAGTCATCTTCTTCAGCTAATTGAATTTAGGGTAGGCTGGAGCCTACCCCAGCTACCATAGGGTGGGGGCAGGGTAAACCGTGGACAGGTTGCCAGCTTGTTGCAAGATCAATATAGAGAGACAGACAAATATTCACACCTATGGGCTTTGGTAACCTAAACCCACTAAGTGTGTCTTTGAACTGTGGAAGGAAGCTGGAGTACTTGCAGAGAACCCATATGGAAAGCCCCTAGCCAGTTGGTGGATTCAAACCCAGGACCTTCTTGCTGTAACAGTGCTGCCCACCTTGCCACTGTGCTACCCAGCCATTTGTTGATAAAACAAAAACATCTGTGTCGTATATAATGGTGGAAATGTATCCTTTTTTTCTCTGTTTCTGCTGGAAGATCATCAAAGCGATCAGTTATAATTTCCTGTTTGTGAGTGCACTTCAGTGCAAACCAATCAAACAACCAATTTTTTCCCCCTAAAGTCAAAATTCGCCCTCTATAATGGCATGATTAAAGAATGAAGCAGGAACAAATATGGATTGTGTGCCTGGCTGACTAAATGAGTTCACATCACATCAGTGGCCTGTTTTTCCCACCACCATAGAGCACAATACATGTGGAGAGAATTCAGCCTAGCAGGTTTAGTCCAAAATCATTCCAATATATTAGATCTTTTTATGCATCTTTCAAGGGTATATTACCAGTGGGAAAATATTGTGAAATGCAGCCTGCAGCCTTTAGATTTCAAGACTCCCAACTTCCAGTTCCAGGAAAAGGTGACTGTGAGATATATGCCTATAACAGCTTCACAAACTGTTATCAAGCTGTTCGTCAGTTTCCCACACCGTGTCCAGAGCATGCGATGTTCCATGTCTGAGACTAGTTTGCAAATGCTGATGCTGTGTGATGGAGTATTTCACAGCCCCCATGAAACTAGAAGTTCTTGTTATTTTCTCCTGGCTCAGGTAGAGTCAGAGACCGTTTACCTGACACCTGTCATCCTGTTTCATTCCAGCTGACGGTTTGTTTCCCCGCTTCATTCCTGCAGCACAATGGGAAAAAAAAGCCTGGGGGTTATTGTGTATTGTTTACCAACTAACCCCATATCTTTTACTCCCCCTGTGCACTGTTGCTGGTGAGATTTTCTTTTTTTGAGCGGGAAAAAAAAATCCTCTTGAGGCAGCTTGGGGGAAAAAAAATAAATAAAGGAAATTGTATTGATGTTTGTGTTCACACAGTGGTTTTCCTGATACCCAAAGTGGTTTTACTAGGTTTGGAGTACCACTATTGTCCGCCCGAAATATTTACAGTTCATTTTTTGCATGACAACAAGCAGATGTTTCACACTGAATGAGATCATATCAAGGTTTTCACACAATCCACAACTGTTTCTGCTGTTGACAGTTTCATCAGGCAGCTGGTATCATTTTACATGAACATGTTTATCCCTTTAAGTGCAAGGAATAGAGAAAAAAAAGCATCGGCAAGAGATTATGGATAACAGAATTTTTTAAGTATTCAGCTGTGTAAATATTTTGGTTCTTCTGTTTTTATGAAGGAGCAGAACAAAAAAAAATTCCAATCCTACAGATCTCTATTTACAATATAAGCCGCATAACTGCAGGCAAACAAGCTCATAAACAAAGAGCTAAATTTATCCTGTTTGTTCATTTAGGATCACTCAGCTCCGGCTGCAATCTCCAACTCACAGATCCTCTTGCTCCCTGGACCTAGAGCTCAACTAAGGGGGTTAAAGGCTAAAATGACCTGTTTTAGACTACAGATTATATCTACTGTGAAAAGTACTGTGAAGTACAAAGCAGTGTATGCATCTTTGCTGTAAATTCAAATAATTGTTTCTTTCTGCAATTCTTTGGATAGAATTCACTTTGGCATAGCATGAAAATTAACAGTAGAACTGGATTGTAGTCTATGACCATGACCATTAGTTTGTGTTGTGTTTTGTCTCTCGGATAACAATTTTTTTAATATGCTCTTTTTTTTTTAATTAATTTACAGCTGCATTATCAAGTATAGTTTATCATCTCTTGGTGAAAAAATAAAAAATAACTGGAAAAATACAAACTTAGATTCAAAGATCTAAAATTGTTGCATGAATTCAAAATGACTGAAGAAAAACTATTTATATAGATGATTTTATTTGGACTAATTTCAACTTGCTAATGTTAAGACCCAGGTTATGGCCTTTTAGATCCTGAAACAAACCACATTAAAAATCAAATGTGTTTTTCAAAGCACAGTTTTTGCATGGGGATGAATAGTGCACTGTTTTACACTGTTCACAGTCCTATTTGATATCTTAAAACCTGTTTAATGTCTAATAGCGTTTGGTCACATTCTCCATTCAGCTCCCGCTGTCATAACAAGTATCACAGCTATGAGGGCTTTTCCAGGGCAGGCCACATTTCGGTCTGGGTGAAATGGTCATTGCCTCTTTCTGTAGCTCGTTTCCTCTGGGAATAAAGGCTATTACTGTGTGCGGTTGGACACTGTTGAGAACAACGAAGCGTCTGGCTCTGACATAGTCAGGCCAGCAGTGACGAGGGCCACACAGGCTCTAGTCCTTTCATCACGATTATGTGCAGTCCTTCTGCTAATTGCAGAGAGCTGGCTGGAGTGAGGCAAGACCAGGCTGTTGGGATTTTATTGAGTGGAGGGACGGAAGGCGGAAGAGAGGGACGAGGCAGGGTCATGGAGATGGTTGCTCATTAGACATTGAACAGCTGCCAATCTTCCAGCTGCCTCTGCTCGATACAGGGATTACTGAGAAGGCAGAAATGCAGAACGTGCATGTCTGTAGTATACTTTCCCTATCAAGTCTTCTTTACCTTTCTAATTCTTTTTATTCTTTTCTGCTTTCTTTTCTGTAGCTTCACTTTTTGTTTCTTGAACTCTATCCTTCATGCTTTCTATTTATTGTTTTAAAGCATTTTTTTGGTATCCCTGTTGTGTTTTTCCCCCTTTTATCATTTCACTTGACCCTTCTTTCTGTGTGGGCAAAGAACAGGCAGGAGCACATGACTGAGATCGACTCTGGCTCTGTATCATTTATCACTGATATCAGCACAAGACCCATCTGCAGAGTGATGCCAATTAACCATGCTCTAAAGACAGCTTCAATCAGTTCTGATCTCCTGGTAGTCATCACTGGATCCCAGCAGGTTTGTTAGGGCAGCATGGGGAATAGTGTTCAGCTGCTGGGTCCCCCATTAAAGCCCAGGGAAATAGCAGACTTTTGGAGGGTGTTGGATTCAATTTTGCGACAAATGAGAGACTTCCTTTATTTTTGTGTGGGGTAACAAAAAGTTAGCAAACATCAACTATCCCAAAATGAAACACAGGGGGCTATAGGTCATCTAAAGGTATGGAGATTTTGCAGTATTGCCATATCAGCATGAACATGGCCAACAGGCTGCTGAAATAAAAACCAAAATAATAGACAATTTATTGTTCTTGTGAATTTTAAGGTCTTTATGGTGGTTCATCAAAAATGATTAGGTGCACCGTTCAGAATGCAGTTATTTCCAAATAGAAATCCACTGTCTTTGCTTATTTGTGGTGCTATAACTATATAGTTATGAACTCACATTTGAAAGTTTTGATTCAAATTATCATCTGTACGAATGGAAGAGGTCAGGAGAGAGTTACACCAGTGGGTGTCTACAACCATCTGTTAAACACAGTGGAGGCTCTGTCATCATTTAAACATCTCAGCCCTCGTTATTTGGGATCTTTTGAAAACTGTAGTGGAATTATGATACCAGAAAAGAAGCACCTGGTTTTTACAAAAGACTAACTGGAAAACATCAGAGGCTTCATTTTTCAGCATGGAAGTGATCCCAAACAGACTACCAGAGCAGCCAAACGTACCTGAAAAACACAGAGTAGAACACTATAGTCATTGATTGTCCTCATTAGAGCCTGGATTTCAACATTACTGAATGTGGGATCATATAAAGGCAACCAATATTCAAAGAAAAGTTTTGATTGTCCTTCAAGAACTATTCCTAAAATCGACTTCAATAAATTACGAGAAAGCATGGCTATGAGAGTTCAGGCTGTGTTGAATAAAAAGGCAGGGGTTAAAACTGCACACTGTTTGCAATTCTAACCACTTACTTCAAATGTAATACCCCCGGTGGCCATTACTAACTAAAATTATTTTGTGAAGTTCGAAAACTGTCAAAAATAAACTGAAAACACAGAGGAAATAGTTTTGATATGTGTTTGAATAAGGTGTTTATTGCTTTCAAAATGTTCTGTGTTTTTGTTGTTACACTTCTACTTATCTACTTAAATCTTCCTTCTGGCAATATGCCTACCATACAATAATAATTACGAAGAGTAAAATTAAAACCAAAACTAATAAAAACTAACCACTTTCAAACAACAAACTGAAATAAACTGAAACTACATTGAAAACAAAAATTAACCACAAAATTACAATAACTGGAAAGTAATGAGTACCCATACATTATCATAAACCTAAGAAGAGATAAGAGATCAAATTAGTTCAATAGTAGCTACATAAGCTACAGGTATGTGTGTGTGAACCTGTGGCTTTTTATGATGACCATTGTTCCTGTAGTGATAAGGTGTCATTGCAGCTCTATTGTGTACATGAGTGCAAATCTCTGGAAAGTATTGTTTGTTCCCTCCATTCAGCTTCTGCCAACCAGAAGGAAGCAAAGTTGATTTCACTACAAAATGCTGGATGACAAACAAATAAACAAGGCAAACAGCTACAGCTGAAGCTGTTTATACAAAGTCGCTTTTAGTTAAAGTTACAAACAACCAACCAGGGGACCAAACCTCAGAGGCTCACGTGCTTGCTACTGCCCTGGATGGTAAATATTATACCCTGGACTATGGTTTAATAAAGATTAAAACATCTGTTGACCTCAGATTAGCAGATTAGAAGACATACGACAGGAGCAAGAAACCACATATGTGTCCTCTGGCAGACTCACCAAGGATTTGTCCTGATTTGTGCTAAATTGGTTTGGCTGAACTTTGTATGAGAACTTGTAACACTTTTTAGTGCTAACGGGTAAAAAGAGAAGTCTCAGGTATTTAAAGTTTTAAATACTTGTGAAAAAAATAGAAAACTCCCATCATGTAAAAAATAAAATGAGTTATTGGACTTAAATTTTTGACAGGACTGCATAGAGCCCTGTGAATCAATACTTTGTGGAACCTCCTTTAGCAGCAATAACTTGAAGTAACAGTTTTTTGTATTAATTTCAGTCTCTTGCGTCACTGTGGAAGAGTTTTAGTTCACTCCTCTTTACAAAGTTGCTTTAGTTAATTGACGTTTGCAGGCATTCGTTTGCACAGCTCGCTTAAGGTCCTGCCACAGCGGTGTGGATTTTGACTGAGCCATTGCAACACCTCTATTCTTTTCCTTCTTAGCTTTCAGCTTTAGCTGTTGGACAAATGACTTCACTTTGAGTCTAGAATACCAGGGTACAGTTTAGATTTTGGTCTTGTCTGTGCAAAGGACACTGATCCTTGTTGTGATTTGTTCCAAACATGCTATACTTATCCAGTCTTTTTGCACATTTTACTTTAGCATTTATCATGCTAACTTGGGCCTGTATATTCTAAGATATTCTAAACACTTCTTTTATTTATTTATTTATTTATTTGTAGGCATTCATTCCTGGAGATATTGTGGCATTGCATAACACTGAATGCTCTGGACCACAAAATACCCAAACCTCTGCTTTTATAGAGTTTATCACAGTTTTTTTTTAATGAGCAATTAATCATGTGCATTTAATTAGCAAGACCTGGCAACACCTTACCCTCTTCATTCCTATGGAAGCAGTAAGGGTATACTCAGTTTTTTCACAGGAGTCTTATATTCCTGTGAAATCTCCACCAGATTTGCCAAGTCCAATAACAATCCATCTCACAGATACAACTGAAAAGTCTGTAAAATCTACTAAACTGACCTTGAGATTTATTATTATATTGGCAACTTTCTAAAATCAAGAATGAGCTTGACCTTAAAAATGTTAGTAATTATTACCATGTGATCCACATGTAGCTTGTGGAGTTTTTAGACATATATAAGATAAAATAGATTTGGTGCCATTTGTTCTGACTGTGTAAAGTTCTTTAGTCTTCCTTCTTAAACAAACAGGTTGGTTAACTGAATACAAGCCTCGGTATGGGGAGCTCTGTGTGACAGTAGTTTATTTTAGGTATATCCTGAATGTACGAGCCAAGTTTACATGTGCCAGATTTTCTCAGACAAAATAGAAAAGTATTTGACAATTACTTTACTTTGTGCTGAACCTGTAAACATCATAAATCTCACTCTCAAGAAAACAATCCTTAGTAAATATCAAGGCCTTTTGTTGACAGCGAATCACAGTTGACTATTCTGGAAACAGACATGTATGTGACAAAACACACATGCGAGGCATGTGAGGCATTGACTGTTTAATTCCCTGGTGGTGTCGTCAATGAAACCTGAGCACATGTCAAGTATGCCTCAGCTGCTTGATGTTGACTTGTAGTGGGTCCAAGAAGAAACACAATACGCTTTATGAAATATCAGCTGTGGTGGCATTGCGTGAGGTACACAGCATTGGGCTTGGCACATCACAAAAAGCTCTCAAGTAAAGCAGAATTTTGTGGATTACTATGAAAATAAAAAGTTGAACGTTTAGCTGCAAGCTTTTTCTTTGTCAGTTAATTATGAGTCTTATAAGAAATCTGTTTAAAGGACCCCAGATGAAGCCCACTACACAGCAACAACTGAAAGCAACAGTGTTAATATTATTGGGATAAAAACATAAAAAAGGGGAGTAAGAAGGATATTACATAAGGGCTAAATGTTAGCTCTGTTTGTTGTCATTATATTTACAGAAAAAGAGAGCTGGGAAGGTCACATTTAATCAAAACATGCAGTTGATTTATGTAAACGTTTCCATGTTGTTCTCCCCTCACCTACAAACAGTCATGGCAGATGGCGGTCCCTCCTTGGGCCTTTTAAAAGGGGGGTTTTCCTTCCCACTGTCACCAAGAGCTTGCTCATTGGGGTGGGGGGAGGGGGGTCTTATCGTTGGGGTTTTTCTCTCTAATATTGTTTCTTTGCACTACAATATAAAGCACCTGGAGGTGACCGTTGCTTTGATTTGGTGCTATATGGATGAATACTGAACTAACTAAAAATGCAAAGGTTGATGACTTTATCTTGTCCATCCAGTCATTCTGAAACTGCTATCCACTTTTTTTTTTTTGCTATTATTTAACTTCATCTTTTCTGTTTCCTATAAATGGTGTTCTTTATAAAAAGTCATGTCATTGCATTTATTGTTATCTGTCGTAATCCTTAGAGATCTTCTCCTTTTGTTTTTGAGTGCGTTTATTCTTCTTCCCCTCTGTTAGTTTATTCCCTTTTTATTTTGAAAGTTCATGTTTAACTTGCCTCCTTTGCTCTTTCTCGACTAAGTTCACCTGGTCCTTATTTCCCACTTCTCTGGAGTGTGTCTGTGTTTTCTGCTTCAGCCTTTTTCAGCTCTTTGTCTAATCTCTCACCTGTTTTTCCTTTGAGCCATCCATTGTGTTCACTTCCTACTTTTGGTTTATTCTAGTTATCTTTTTAGATGTGGTTTAGTTTGCTGGTTTCCCTCAAAGCAGCACTACTTAGTTTAATGTCAGCTATTCAGTCCCCTCAAAATGTTTCTCTGAGCTGTTACAAGTTGATTATATTATTTCTGCTTAATCACAATTTTAAATTGTTTTTCTTTTAACTTTTCTTTGATAAGGACTCTAAAGGCTAAAAGGCAGTTTGTCCATTGTGAACAGCATATGCATCCCATATTATAATGATATTTTGGGCTGAAACATGAGGTCTGGAATGGGTATTGTTGTAAAAATATTGACACAGTCTAAAAGAACGTCGGTAGTTAGCTGTAAACTTGTGAAGGCTGCCGCACTGCTGTGAGCTTTGGGAGCAGACGGCTGCTGTGTTTTGGCCGCTGACTGGAAGATGTACATGCTGCCGACAGCTGCTGCACATGCATGTGCACACACACACACACACTCACAGAAAGCTTTCATAGAGGTCCTTACACACACAGCATGCCATTGTTAACAGCTGGCAGGGGTTTAAGTGCTATATTACTCTAGACACGCAAAGGAGAGGAGATAATGTGGCATGGTAACCTTGACTGTCAAAACTGGGATGTAAATGCAACACTGTGACACAAATAGCCATTTTGTTCGCAAGTGATTGCGAAACCGTGTAATCCCCTTGTAACTGTGAGTGAATGCTGGGGCACATTCATACCAAACACGATTATAAGGAAACATCCATAATATTTTTAAGGAAGCCAGATAAAAACCTTTGCAAAAACACAGCATCAAATTGTGAATGTACTGGATCTTAAAAATTGCTTGTCCTCCTATTTTACCTGCTATTAATGTCATTATATGTTGTATATATATTTCCTTTAAAAAATTGTACCAATAAATTACTCCCCTGAGAGCAGACTGTCAATCTGATGAGTCTGAGACATGTTTTAATGATTGTACAAAAAGCTTTAATTTACCCAAATGGCAATTTCTGGAGCTGAAAATTTAAGCCAATCAGGTGGATCCAAAACTTCAGTTCTTAAAACTTCCACATAGACTGGCAAGTCGGTCAACAAATAGGTTATAAAATGTTAAAAGGCCTAAACCAGCTATTAAATGCTAGTGTTACTTGAACATTTCCAAGTTTTACCCTCATGTCTAATTATGGTTATGTACAACTATTAATTTATTTATTGTCTGAAAAAACAGGAGCTAGTTGTGGTGGTTTGAGTATCTGTCCAGGATGCCTCTAGGATACCTCCTGGGTTAAGAGCTCCAAAGACTTCCTCCTGAAATGGGGCCCTGGGGCAGACCTAGGAACTGCTGGTGAGATATATGTCTTGGCTGGATTGATAACACCTTTGTGTACCCCTGGAAGAGCTGGAGGGAGTGGCCTGGGAGAGGGAGGTTTGGGTGTCTGTGCTTAGTCTGGTGCCCCTGCCACCCAGACTCAGATAAGATAAAGGTTCCAACAAGGTTCTGCACTCGGCTCATAGACACTGGATGGAACTATGTATATGACGTCATCCACTGATTTCTGAAACCCCGTTTTGAAACATTGAGATGAGCATTTCCAACACAATCTTGGTTGCAAAAAGTTGCATTTGTTAAAAAAAATGGGTACAGGGACTGTAAAACTGCACATTCACTGGCTACGGGCTTGTGATTGACAAGGAATCTGGAAAAAATAACATGCAGTTTCATGTCACAGATAATGCTGCATTTTGAAACATAGAATATTTAAGATTTTTAAAAGACTTAAGTTTTTATTTAATATGTCCCAAAATAAGTGAATAAGCCAATAAACTCAGCAGGAAGATGTTTACAGAGGTCAAGACAGAAAGATGTTTTCCCATAGAGACTTATAGTCACAACCACAACTATTGCCATCTCATGGTCTGATGGAAAACCAGTTTATGGCACTTCTGTACTGGCTTTATTTTTCTGATCTTTTTTACAGTCTGTGTTTTGTCAGCTTTACAGGCTTCGCCATCACCAGGGGGGTTTGTTACAAAAAAACAGTGTGTGAGTCTTGCTTGCTTGTGCTTTTGGTGGTACGTTTACTACTTGCAGACAACAGTGAAGCTATAACACAGAAAGAACTGAAGTAAAACTGGGTGCTAAAAACAATGACAAGTGTCCACTGCAGCCAACATCTCTGCTTCCCATGGTGAAGGAGACAGATGGATGGATGAAAGAGAAGATGGCACAAGTCCAAAATACCACATGAGGCTTCATAACACAAGTGCGATAACTAACTGATACTGTCATGTTAGTTATAACTATCTTAAACAATTTATAGCAATGATCAAGAAGGAAACAGCTCTGTGAAACATACACAGACGCCTCACATCTTGCAAGTTTGTTTTCAAAAGAAAACTGGCTGACCAAACTTCATAATTTTATGTTGCCACATAATATGCCATCTCTTCTGAATTTTAATAGCTTCTAGATAAAAAAAAGAGCTTGAAAGCAATACTAATATATTTGTATTTATTTATTTTTCAGTGCAATGATTGAATTGAAGCCATGACATCTGCAGAGGATGCTAGATGACTGATAAGACTGAGGATGGTGGAGCCACACAGAGAAAGACAGAAAAAGACAATGATTAGGAAGCAGGAAGAATATAAAAAGCAAAGACTGTAGCGTGATGGAGTTGGGGAAATGAGTGGGAGAAGCAGGGGTCCCAGTCAGCCACAGTGGGTCCATGTTCAGTGGCGGGACCAGAGTAGGGGGAGGGTTGGGTGGAGACGTGTGAAGTTCCCATGCCCTGTTTTTCCCTGGGGAGTAGCAGCAGCAGATGTGACGTCTGGAGCACAGCCTCCCTCCCTTCATCTGTGCCGCTCTTCCTCCCTAGCCTAGATGTTCTGGTTTCTCTGCCGCAAGTCTACTGAAGATAATCAGAATCTGTCACTCTGCCTTCTTTTACTTTTTAATTTTTAAAAAGGCCAGACAAGAATTATTTTTGTGCATTGCTACATGTCCAGTCAGAGATGTTGTGCCAAAGGGATGCATCCCAAAATTATTTTTTTAATAGTTTTACTGACTTAGAATTGTTATTGTTCAGAAGATAAAATACTTACACTATTATTTATTAAGCACTAAATTCCCAAGGAAGAGATTGGATTACCCTTACAAAAGAAATATTCCTTTTAATTTAAAACTGAAGGGATTTAGGAAGTTAATATTTTCAGTAATGTTTAAATTTAAAGGGACTCTTTTCATATTGGGATGTGGTGCAGAGAGGACCCAAATGCAAAGATGGAGTGGAAGGAAGGAAACAAAAGGATAACTATGACAAAAGCAATACTGGGAGACCACTTGGAAGGAGCTCAGGATACACAGGCTGAGTACACAGAGAAGGCAGACACACAGCACAACAAAACAGACAAAAACAGAGGTTGAAATACATATAGATACAAGGCAATCATTGAGGAGTGGAAACATAAGGGTAATACAGCTAAAACTAATCAGAGACGAGACAAGTAAAACTAAATATAAGAGCACAAAAGACAAAAAGACTTAAAGACAAAATAAAACAGGAACATGAAGACATCAAGCAGGAGACGGAAACCAAAAACACAGGGGAGGCAGACACAAACTGAAACTCAAGGAAAAAAATATAAATTGAACTATAACCATAAATAGAGACTATATTGCAGATAAAAGCAAAGCAAAAACATAGGAAAACCAAGAGACTAAACTGTGAATATAATCATAACCAAGAAATAACCATTACATGAATACAATACAAAACGTTTTTAAAACATCATGACCACAAAATTCAAACTTGAGCAGAAAACCCCCAAACTGTCCTGATGTGTGGCTGCACTGAGAGATTGGCTGTACAAGGACTGGGGGCAAAATAGTGCATCGTTTGCAGTTTATGGATCAGAAACTGTCGAATAAGTTTAAATTGTCTACCATAGTTTTAAGTGAGATCTGCAGACAGTGACTGCAAATACTAGAAAGTCCAGTTGTTGATGGTTGTAATTGCTATTGTGTGCATCTAGCATTTTCGGTTTGTCTTTTTCTGAGTTTTCCCAAGTTGCATCACTTTTCTGTAAATGCCCCCAAAATCACATTGAAGGAGGATTTGAAAGAGTCATGAAAGTAATTTTTTATAAAGCCATAAACTCACAATATAAAGAAAGTCAAACTAGATGGATAGAAAAAGAAAACTTGGCCCATTAACTTCTTAACAGACAGCAGGTCAGCAACAGGCAGCAGACTTTAGAGCTCTAAGCCATTTTGGTTTAAATTTGACTAACTTTGTTTGAAAGCATTATGCCTCGCAGTTCCAATTGTGTAAAACCTTTACAAATGTCAGTACAGAACGAGCCAAAATTCATTATCCTGTTTGCAGATACTTCACTGGGTACTGTTTTGGACATATGCATAAAAAAAGGTTTTGATTATTGTTTTTTTTGTAAAAGAGGTGATGGATATTAAGGGTTTTTCCCAATGCACAAAGATAGACAGTGAAGACAAACTGAGATGTCAAAACAGGAAGTAACTGAACATAGACTCATCACTTATCATTGTACTTACAGTTTTTATAACTGTAAAGTTCTGTGTCAAAGGTCTTCTAATCTTAGTGACGTAGTTCTTCTAATTCATACTACAGAACCAATACAACCCACTACCTAAAACGCAATGACTTGATGACTAAACCTAACCTAATTTTTACTATAACAATACATAAACATGACTTTTTTTATGTTGATTTTAGTTGAACTTTTGATATAAACAAGCAGATTCAGCAGATCTTAATTTATCATTAATCTAAAATAAATGTCAGCTTAAAATTTTAAAGTAGAACTAAATCCCTGTATAGTCTTATTATCTTTAGAATACAAGTTGACAATTAACAGCTTTAATTTAATGTGCATATCATGGGGAAGTGCTGCTACAGTGAAGTGATTACTTTCGCTTCACTGAATTGTAGCACAGAGATTGTGGTCTCACTGTTTGTTAAATCATGTGTCTGAGAAAAACTGGAAAAATGTCTGAGGCTTTGCAGTGAAGTGAACAGTGTTATGAACCACAGCCACAAGGAGACCAATAATAAGAGAGATTTATGGGTAAAAAGAAGGCCAAGCTTAAGTTTGAAAGGAATCGCAAAGGCTGCAAAGGCAGAGACCTGAAAAGGAGATACAGCAGAAGAGAATGAAAAGATCAGTTTCTCCAAGAGTCTGTCAGCATGAGACAGCTGTGAGGAGAGGCCTTTATCTCACTAATGCACTGTATTACACCAGGCCTCTTGGAAAAAGCCCTGTGCTCTGTGCGGCTAGATGAAAAAGATCCGGATTGGATGCCTCCTTTCTCTGAACAGATTAGGACCCTGTGAGTAGTCACACATCTGTAGCCACCACGTTACTCTTTGAAGCCCCGCGAGTGGCTGTTGACGCCCATCAAACATGGCAGCAGGAGCACGACCTCTGACGCCTCACCGAGGGACCAAATCTCTGGGTTTAAATAGCAGCAGGCAGCTTTCTTTGAGGCTTCTGAAAATAAACATGTTTTAAGACCCTGAGTGATAAGAGTGTGCTCGCTTTGGGCCAGTTTTGCAATGGGAATTAGAAAGAAAAGGAGCAGAGGTGATGGAGGCATAACAAATTAAGCGTGGACTTCCTGGATGGTTGGAAAACAAATGCCGGGCCATTCAAGATGAGAGTTTCGGGAATAACAAACAGGATATGACCTCAGATCCTCTGTGAAAGAACGGACACGTTCATGTCCTGAGGGAAACCATCCTTCTAAGACATGAACGTATTGAACATTTTTTAAAATCAAAATGAAACATATCCAATGTTTTCCACACTAATTGATAAGATTTGCATACTAGTGTGATACAATAATGGAATATTACAATATAATACAGTTAGAGCTCAGGGAGCTCAAAGACTTGAGCTGGTGGCTCATTGTTTACCAGGCTTTTCTTTTCACCTCATCAGATAATCTTCGTTAGGTTAGAAAGGATCAGTTACGCTCAAGAGAAGTCCTAGAAGTGCTCACAGTAAAGTTGCCTGATTTTTTTTTTTTAATATCTTGATATCTGATTACGTTTATATCTCTAACTCATTGTCAGCTTATGGTTAAAATAACTGAAACAAAGCATCTAAGAGGACCTTTAATGGAGATTGTTGCTGTAAATACAAAAATTACAATCACCGAGGTTTATTGAGT
Organism: Hemichromis elongatus; assembly: GCA_015108515.1. NCBI lineage: Eukaryota > Metazoa > Chordata > Actinopteri > Cichliformes > Cichlidae > Hemichromis > Hemichromis elongatus. The sequence goes on from VUQR01016106.1 coordinate 28,130, forward strand.
AATACTGCAAGAAGATGAGTTCATTATCTTCTTGAGTCAGACCACACATAAAGACATGATAAATGACATTTCCCCCTTGACCTTACCAGCTGGCAATTAATGATAAACTGTTTGAATATTATTTGAAAAGGAAGAACTAAGAGGAGAAAATGATTTCTTGATCCTTGATATTATTTGATTCTTAACTCCATTTACCAGATTGGGATATTAAATGTAAGTTGTATCATTTGGCCAAAATTGCCAATTCATGTTACGGTCACTGATTACTGCCATTTGGCTGTTTGGCAGATGATCAGTATCACACAGCTACACAGTTAAGCTATGTGCAGCTGTACAAGGAAATGATCTTTGTATTTCTTCTGATATGATTTCACACAAACACACAAATTAAACTTTAACAACTATGAAGGAAAAAAAATGTTGCTGATTACTTTTAGATAATTACACATGTTCTCCATACTACACGTTCATCATGTATCCCCCCGTTAGGTTCTTTATTCAACTGTGCACCACACAGGGAGAGGTTTTCCCTATTGATCCTTGGGGAAATCCCGTCCTTGTGGCACCTGTTGCATTTTTCAGAGAGGAGGATGTCGTCTCATCCACCAGCTCCTCACCGGTGCATACAATGCAGACAACCATATAGTCCTTTGAAACACAACACATGGATATACAGTGTTAAATATAGATCTCTCAACATTTGTCCCTTAGGAGCACCAATCTGATACCATTGTCTCTGGGTACATTACACCCCACACTCACACAAAGCTGAAACTGTGAGCTCAGCTGGAGGACAAGGTAAAGAGCTAGACAAAGGGCAGTTAATACACCACAGTGCCTTCCTCGCTCCCTATCTGCCTACAGGGCAGAGCTTTCCTGGCACCTGAAGATAGCAGAGGAAAGGAGAAAAAATCCCGGCGGGGTCTCTGATCTGTTATCAACCAAAGGTCAGAGTTGACTCACAAGTCAGGTTTTATTTCAGATGTTTCAAGCTTCATGAAAGAGATCTGGGCAGAGTGCTCTGCAGCACTGTGCAAAGCCAGTAATGGTGCCACTGCCCCCTCCTGGCCAAGATAATATTGACTCAGAAGAGGCAGTTTGACTTCTTGATACGGTACCTGCTGTGTCTGGAGATGCAGAGGTGGTAGCTTTACTGACGTTTAAATTATGACACAGCCAATAATTCTGTTTATTCAAAACAAACTTAACTGAAAGATCAGGCATTATGAGTAGAGTGTACGTTATATCCAGTGAGTATTTCCTGTTATTCATCTGGTCTAAAAAAAAAAAAGCACTTGTTTATTTATTGATTTCTTTTAAGTAATTGTGTATTTTATTTATATTATGGCTTTATTTTTTTTTCAAATGATTTATATTGTATATATTTTTTAAGTGTTATTTATTTCTTGTTTTTATGGACATAAAGTCTGTCAATGAAGACTGAATATATGACAAAAGTAAAGGCACTTTCTGTTGTGGATGATTTTATACTAGTGGATCATTTTATAAGTAGAATTATAAGTAGAATCAGTGTATAATAGAAGTAGAAAACTGTCATAGCTGTCAAGCTGCACAAGTCAAAAAACCCAAAACTTTTTTTTTATTTTGTTGAAAACTAAGAGCTCATTTTAAGAAGTTATGAAAATTGATCCACCTCTGACAAAAGGGTGATCGTAAAGTCACTAAAGTCACTGACATTTGCCTTTTCAGGTCAAAGAAATTTACAGAGACTGGTTTCACACCCTGGGCATGTGCGAGATAATCTTTCCAGTCCCTGTTTAATTTTATTTTTTTTGTGAAGCTGCTGGGCTGGCAGGCAGCGACGAGGTGCATCCTGAACACGTTAGTTTACGCCCAGACTGCAGCTGTGTCAACAACATTGCCCACGCAAGATAGTGATAATCTGTCAGTGTATGACTGAGGGGACAGATAAGATGCATAACAAGTGGGCAAACTCTCTTAAACTCTCCGACATTTGTGAAATGAACAAAGTGTTCATCTTTATCTTGATCTTCCTCCCACACATATGGTGATGAATTATACCATCATCATTTACATTAAAATAAACTCCTATCGCCGCCATAAGGTTGGGTATGTTCCACTTATCCAGATATAAGTAGAGCTCTGAATAAATTACTGTAAGTGGCCTCTCTCTCTCTGAATCACCACATGGAACTGATCTGCTGGTTATATTAAAGGGCCTGGTCTCAGGTCAGAGGTCACTGCAGGTCATTAGGGCCCAATGAGTATGTTCACACCACAACTGCCTGAAGCCAAATCAGCAGCTTTTGCTTTCTGCATAGAAAACAAAAGCCTGGCCAAAGTCAAAGGTCTGTTGCTTTATTAGAGGCCACCTTATATGGTCATTGGAAGTCTTACAGGGAATAGCAGGACACTAAAGCACACTTAGCCCTTAACTGGAGTTCAGTGCTGTGGAAAACGTGCAGTGAACTCTTTTTTTTATTCCAATGACTGAAACATTTTCTCAACAAATGAAGCGGAGTGCTGGTGTAAAAAGTGTCTACCTCATCAAAGGTCGCAAAGGCCAAAGGTTAATCAGATGAGGGAGTCTCTCAGCTCATAATGAGGCCCTCATTTAAGCAAAATAAACACGCAGGTCGAGGTCAAAAGTAAAAGGTGTTCCTTGTAGAGACGAACCCACAGAGAATGATCACTTCACTCAGTTTCCCCAGCATTTTATCGCATCTGTCAGTTACACTGTTTTGTATGGGTCCAAAAACAGCCACTATAGTTGGTGAATGATGTTAAGCAGAAAAAGAAACAGATGATGACATGAATGAAGGTATAAATAGTGCTGACCTTGGATTTAAATGGTGGCCGAATCTTAAATCAATTACAATTTTGCTCTGTGTGAAAATGTAATATTATATTGCTTCAGTGTGTCTAAAGACATTAAGAGTATTTAATATTAAATAAATGTAACAATTTATAAGGTAAAAACACAGTAAATATTTGTAAATTATATAACAGGAAGCAACTTAATTTGCCTTTATATAACCTTCATAAAAATAATTTATGTTGATTAAAAATAACTCACTACAAAAACAAAACAAACACATAAAAAACCTCAAGCCTAATAAATAACTTTCTTATGAAGTTTTAACTAACCTGCAGCTCCATTAAAAGGTCAGAGGGCGGAGTTCAGTGTTTGACCCAAATACTGCTACCAGTGCAGGGTATGTGTGTGTGTGTGTATGTGTGTGTGTGTGTGTGTGTGTGTGTGTGTGTGTGTGTGGAGGAGGTGTAGTATATGCATTAGAACACAATGGTCTCAGCTCTCTCCCATTACTGCCACATCCACTCTCCATTCACCACTTCCTGGGCATATGGTGTTACAACAGACTGGAGTGCAGTGTTTGTTTCTCTCCCAAGCCTTCCAACTGCAACAAACACACGGTCAAAGCTGACCAGGACAAATACTCCGAGGGAAACACACAGCGCCAGAGCCCACATTCCTGCTGCAGATCTGGGCCGTTATCAGCAATGGCTGGAAACAGAGGAGGGGAGGCCCAGGAAGTGAGGACGGCGTCGGCACCTATCTGAGCAAAGTCAGATGCAAGAAAAGTGCAAAAAATCTTTTTTTTTTTCCTTTTTTTTGTGGTCCTGACTTTTGCACAAGTTGTAACAGGAAGAATTTCTCCTCAAGCACCTTTGAAAGGTTTGAAAAGATCCTGCTTAAAAGGTGAAAAGCCAAAATTACCAAAAAAAACTAATGACAGATCCAACTGTTGCAAGTTTTCTGTTGAGGACTATCAAAGTTGCCTGCAAGATGAATAATCTCATAATTATGATGTGATTGCAGAAGTCAGTTGTGGATGTGTCTAAAACAAATTTCACCATAGTATAAGGAAAATAATTTCCCCCGGTCTAAGTAACAAAGCATCTCTTGAAAAAAATTCGAAAAGACCCTTTTGCTATCCTTTTGACACAGTGAAATTCACTGATTCTGCTCCCCCGGCCTCCTCTTACGTTAGCTAAACAAGGTTGCTGGTCTTCTTTTTAAAATTGTGTTCATTTATTCCAATTTCGGGATCTTAAGCAGAGTCACAAACAAACATAAAAACATGGTTAAATATGGCACAAAACCGCTGGCTCTCTATGTCTCCATTTATGATGGTGACATAAACACTCCATAGTGTGTTCATAGGGCAACTTTACAGATTAATTCTGGTAAGAAAAAAAATCTTGGCCCTTTAAAATCTACATAAGCTACATAGATACACAGAACGCAAAGAAATTAGGAGTTAACAAATAGTTCTCCCAACTCTATTAACTGTTTCTTTGTAGAAAGTTAAGCCATCCATTCAACTTTTGACTGTTTTCCAGTTCAAGTTACACTGTGCTGTTTTTACTTTCACTTATTTATTTATTTTTTTTACATGAAACATGTTAATGTTTAAGTGGAGGTAAACTGTAATCCCTTCATTATAACAGGTGGGTCCATGAGCACACCTGCAGTAATATGCCTGAGGCCTGTGACCTGTGCCTGCTGTCTGTTAGTTGAAGATGCTATTATGCGTGATTAATGAACAGCATGGTTGTTGGCACATGTTTTGTGTGTGTGTATGTGTTACAGCAGTTAGAGTTGTCACAGCTGTACACTGCCCTGAGGACGAAACCCCTGCACCTGCCTCTGTCTCTTATGGGCTAAACAAAACGTGTGAGCAGGAGTAAATGGAGTTATTTATACAGATGAGATCAAGCTGTCAGGATGTGATGAGGCCATCATACCTATGGAGGAAAAATTACCCAGTACACTCACCTTGGCTCCACCCCCTGTCCTTTTTCTTGTTCTTGTTTTTCTCCTTCTTCCTTTAATGCCATTATCTCAACTTTTCTCTTTTGCCAACCTGACCTCCACCTCCTGTCAGCTCTGACATTGTATAACCGCACAAATAATTATGTGAATCATAAAATAAATACATAAAAGAAAAAGACTAACAAGCGGAGCCTGTAGAGTCTATAGCGCTCACCTTGGCAAAACAAATTTACAAGAAAGCACGCAGACCATGATTCTGCTTGCTAAAATTGCCAGACAGTACAGAACTAAAAATAAAATAAAGAAAGAAAAACTACACACTGTTCTTAGAATATATCTACTGGGGTCATTTAAGAGAAGACCTGGAAGAGCTGATGCAGAAGATTGGTATGGATTGCACCTTGCACGTTGGGGCAATACGTCACCTCTGGAAAAGTTTTAAGCTCTGATGCTCTCTTCTGTTCCTTCATATTCTCAAGACAAGTTTTATATTGACATAAATTCAGCATGATTTTTTAAATATATGACTGACGAATTACGTCAGGAAAAAGTACAAAAAACGGCATAGGGGCTTTAAGATGAATCGTAAAATAGTCTCAATATCAATGTTAACATGAACATGTAACAGTGACTTAATGTTTAATGTGTTAACATACTAAAATTTACTAATTAATACCACCAAAACCACAAAAGTAAGAAAAATCTAGGTTTCTTTGTGTATTTTATTTGATTCGCTGTAAAATTTTTATGGCCCTGCATTGTTTGCTGTCCAAATCTAGGTTGGGTTGGCCAGGTGAAAAGCTGCCTGCGAGTGGAGTTAGGGATTTCTGATCTTCACCTGTCACATCTGTTACTTGTCAATCTCATCATTTGCCTTTAATTAAGGAACAGCTCCAACATCAGTTCTCCAACAGATTGTCTGCCTCCTTACAGTGGTAATCAGGCTCCTCCATGATTTTCCAGTTTATTCACAAGTTTTCTTGTTTCAGAGATTTCCCCGCGTGGATGAAGAGCCTTTCCTGCTCCAGCATAATTCAACCAACTTTTACCAGAATTCCTGCCCCTGTTGAGCTGGTCTGTTCCTTCTTGAATCCTTTATCAGAAAACTGACAGCTCAACTGCCTGTTGACTTCACCCACTGCTGCAAAACAGACCAGTGGCCCCCTTTAAGTATATTTCCCAAAAAGATCAAGTAAGCAATCTCATATAACACTATCTGGAACAATTCTCTGGCGCTGATGTCAGTGAGCCAGCCAAGGCTAGCCTACTCTCCCCTCTTTCTCAGGGGTGTCATGGTCTGGGTGAGAGGCTGGAAATTTCCACTAAGTGTTTCATGAAATTCCCTGGTCTCTGCCCATGGGCAAGGCCCATACCCTCTACCACCTGGAGCTGATTGAGGCAATTAGGCTGGGAGATTTAAGCTCTTCGCTGACATCTCTTTTCTGCCAGTTCGTCGACCACTCTACTGCTCCTAGATGCTCCATGGTTTTCAACCACACATCCTTTTGGACTTTGGATTTACCTTTCTGTTTTCTGGGATTCACTCCTTGCCTCACCTACCTGCCCTCCTGCCATCTCTTGGCCTCAGAACCATAAGGAACTCATGTCAGCCAAATTCACATCATCAAAGTCACCTGGACCTACGCAGCTTCTTTTTGAACGCATCCATTTCTCTCCTGCAAATTAAGCCGAAAAGAATCATTACACTCTCTGTCTAAAACTTTGTTAAAACCTTCCTTCTGCCTCCACTTTGTGTACTGTGCTTGGGTTCTGTTCAAGTTACCGGCCTCTGGCCCTCTATGACAGTATGAAATGGCCATGCGTAGAAGGAACCCAGCAGACCCTATGCAAGTGACAATCACCAGGCAGAGGACAATTTTAGGGACCCATGAACAGGTTTTGTAAACTCTCAACGCTGAGTGTCAGGCAATTAGCAATACACAAGGGCAAATTTTAGCCTCCATGCAGGAAATCCAGTCTGCACTACCTTCCAGGGCTGTCCCATGTGCCATTCCACCAGTCAGGGCCTGTAAACCCCCCAGCAGCACTGCTGCAACTACCTCAAGCTCAGTCACTCATGTCAGGGCTGGGTTGTTATGATACGGCTTTTCCAGAACCTGAACCATATTTAAAGTCTCTCTAGGCTATCAGCCCCCACTGTTTCCTGAGGATGAGGCTGATTTGGCAGTCCCCTCTGTCCAACACCACATCAGGCAATGCCGCAATGTTTGGACCCGGACACGTGAAGCATTAAAAAGGGCTAACACCTGTCACCGTCAATATGCGGACCGTCGTCAGACCCCGGCACCTCAATGCACTCCTGGACAAAAGGTATGGCTTTCGGCTAAGGACATTCACCTCAAGGAGACTTCCCACAAGCTGGCACCACAGTGCATAGGTCCTTATGTCATCCACTCAGTTGTCTCTCCTTCGGCTGTTAAACTCACTCTCCCGGCTTCCCTATGAATTGACCCAGTCTTCCACATCTCACAGGTCCGACCAGTGGAATCCAGTCTATTGTGTTCAGTTCAAGTTACCGTCCTCCAGCCCTTCTGTGACACGGGGCTCCAGTCCTTATAATCTGAACTGTCTCCAGGAATTCCCATGTTCACATCCAGTTTAATGTTTACCGTGGAAAGGTTTACATTACTTAAGAAACCTTTTGAACATGTCTGCAGTGAGTTCTGATTTAGGTCCTGCTTTGAGCCCATTTGTCATTTTAGAATCCATTTAGCTTTATTGCCATTTTGGTGTGTGACAAACTTAGACATGACGATACCACCAGATGAAGAATCAGAGGATCTTGTGGTGGTCTTCATATTACCTTTAAGGCAATCCATTCAAAAGTTGTCTCACCAAGAGCATGGTTAAAGAGTCATTTTCTTTGAGCTGCTTACATTATCGTACTCACAATGATCATCTAACCTTTAGTATACCCACAGTGTATAGCATTAAAGCGAATGAGCTGGGTGGCCCTCATTCTAGTAAAAGTCTTGGTTGTTTTTCTATAGATTCAAACTTAAAGTACAGCTGGAAACAGAACTCCCCTTGTTAAATCTTCTGCAGAAAAAGATTAAAAATACTAAGAGCCTCATTAACTTTCTATGCTGGTAAACTGCTGCCTCTCCTGCTGATCATACTGAACCAATCAGTTGGGTCCATGTAACCTTTAGCAGTTTTCACATTATGGCTGTGCTTCATGAAATCATTAGGGATTGATAGATGCCTTAAAATAAATAAAGAAGTTTACACCTCTTTCATGAGACAATAGTTAAAGACATTTTGGCTGATCCTCTAAAAAAAAAAGGGTCAGAACCAATTTTCGGGACAATCAATTCAACTTGTGAAACTTTTCTAAACCACTGCTCTTAAAGCCACACTGCTCCACAGGTTAAGAATATGTGAAAAATCAGGCCCATGGCTGCTTGATGCTGACGTTGTTACTGTACATAAAAACAGCTTTCCTTGAGGATTTAGCAAGTTTCTTTTATACAACTACAAAGAGCCCTCATCTGTTTTGCATCATCAAAAATTAACTCCATTCTTTACAAGAATAAAACGCCATGGGTGCATCGTTGGAGAAATCATTTGGATTTTTTTTTATCTCAGGATTTGGAATGCAGAGTGATTTTTCTGGGTCTCCACAGGCTTTAATCAGGGAGTAAAAAATGGAAACCTGCCAAACAAGGGGCTCTGATTTTGAGAATCCCGCCTCAGGTTAAGAGACAATGAACTATCCAAGGCTTTGATCTGAGTTCATACCTAGGCAGAATAACGATTAAACCTCTGACCAGAGCTATTGACGTCTGTGGAGTGTTAGCACGCTGCAGAGAGGAATTTATAGCCACACAGGCACCTTTAATGAGTTTTATTTGTTTTGTTTTATCCCCCTCCACCTCCTATCACCTCATCACACAGAGTAATGATGAGGGAGGGGTAGTACTAGTTAGGAATCAGCCCTCTCCACACCTTCACTGGGCTAATTATCTGACCCTCTTGAGGATCATCTCCTAGCTAAAGGAAGTGAGATTTCTCCTTTTCTCTTGACACATAAGTCCACATTAACCCCCCGTTGTTAGTGTAAATTGGAATACTGCATGTTTGTCTCTGTGCATATTGTTAGTGTGGAGGGAGCAAATAGTGCTTGGCATTTTCATTATAACTATTTGCATCCACGGGATTCATAGCATGATGATTTACTGTATAAACAAACAAACAAAAAAAGGTATGAGTTAGACAACTAAAACCATTATGAGCAACATTGTATTTCTTTTATTTATTATTAATTGTTTTTCCTAATTCTGTTGAATAGGTATAGTTTTCATCAATCATTTGGCTCTTGTAAATAACTTTTTGTAACCTTGGGTTAACTTAGAGAAGTGAGTTCAGACAACAGACAGATACCCTGGGTATGCTGAACTCTATAGGTCATGGTCTGGAGAGATAGATTTGAATAAACACAAGAGTTTGCCCATTTGGACCACTAGGAAAAACTGTCATGGTCCCTGGGTTTTGGATCCTTGGTTTTGAGATTCGTTTGTTAACCTTTCTTTGTATATTGTGTGAATATTTTGAAGTTTTTTTCCTTGTTTCTCTGGTGAATGGGGTTGTCAGCTTCTTTGTTCATGTTATTTACCTTGGGGTTGAGTTTTCATATTCCTTGGTTAGCCAATATTTATTTCCAGGTTTATGGTTGTGTTATTACCCATTGCATTATTTTATAGCCTTCTGGGTTTTTCCCAGAATATTTGTATCGCTGTGATTCAGTGTTTCGTAGTGATATCTAGTGCTTTGATCACTTTGCTCACTTTGCTCTGTTTCCTGTTTAGTGATGACTTGTGGACAATCAGAATTAAGTGCTTTTTTTCATTTAGTACTGCCCTAATAGAGCACTTCGCTCTCAGTGTGAAGAGGGCGAAGTTAAAAGTAGTATGGGCGGCAGAGCCTTCTGTGGAACCAGCTCCCAGTTTGGATTTGGGAAAGAAACACCCTCTTTACTTTTAAGATTGATGGTTAAGTTCAGTTCAGTTTTATTTATATAGTGCCAAATCACACCAATAGTTGCCTCAAGGTACTTTATATTAAAAAGACCCTATAGCAATACAAAGAAAATGGAGAAAACCCCAACAATCATATGACCCCCTATGAGCAACTGCTTAGGTGACAGTGGGAAGGAAAAACTCCCTTAATTAACAGGAAGAAAACTTCAGCAGAACCAGGCCATATTTAAAAATCAAATCCAAAGCAAAAGTATTATAACGTATAAATAATTCTAATGGCTAGCAGAGGGAAACTCATCTTGTTGTGTGAAGAAGTCTGGTTACATTCAAATCTGAACCTTTGGCTACATTGATCCATGATCGTAGTAAAAGTTTTCCTCATGAGTTCAGTTGTTAGGTTTGACTTTTTATTTAACTCATACGATGTTATTTTTGTAATTATGATTTTCATTAGAGTCACAATGGAGGATAAAGTGGAGATCAAGCCCTTGCTTATCATCTAACACGGTGACTGTGAAAATGTCCAATTTGAGGAGTTAACAGAGGACCTCACTAAAAAGTAGAGGATGTTTTGGTGGCTATGTCTTTACACATTTACACAACAGTGAAACACAGCAACAGCACTGCTGTCCCTGCACTTTACAAAAGGGTTTACTGTCTTATTGTTCCTGCATTGATCAGGCCACGCTAAAGGCTATCACTAATATCTGTTCAGCATTTAGGGATAACACGAGTATGACTCTTTCCAGGTTCGGGGGCAGTTCTTGTAGTTAGAAAGCTATTTCAGGTATTCTTTGTAAGAAAATTTATCTTTACTTTTTTTTAATTTAGTCATCACACATCACAATGATAATAATAGTTAATAATATGGTATGTCTCACATGCTTTTGTTTATTTTGGTGTTACATACAATTATATTTGTGTATTTCTAAGGTGAAACTACCTTTCCATAGAGTAAAGTATATGTAAAAATCCTGTAACTTTTGTGTTAATGCTGCACTAAAGTAAAAACATCGACTCCGAGTGTCTCCGGGGCTCAGCATTAAACGTTAATCCATCTGTCCCACTTCACAGTAATTTTCACATTCTCAGAAGTCATAATTACTGACACGGATGTTGCCTGGAAAGTGTGTCCTTTAACAGTATCGGTCACAGCAATTCCTCCACACAATACGCTTCCTATCTCGCTGTCAGACGGCAGGTCCCAGTCCATCCTTTCCTCATTAAGCATATGTCTCATTTTCCATTTCAGACAAGAGATAGCATAGAAGTGCTCACAAAAGCACTATTTTCAGGCCCTCGTCTGAAAGTCTAATGAGAGTAGATCAAATATAACTGACACCGAAGGGAGACAAAGGGAGACGTAGCCCTGGGTGAGGGATGAGGCGAAGCAGAACAATGGACCAGAATGTGCTGTCACTGCGGCGGTGTGGAGCAGGACGAGAGAATGCAGATGATTCTGTAATGAGGGATTAAGTGGTGGATTATGGGTCTTTATTAAGATGTTTCTGATCCTCATTAGGCTGAATCTTGTATCAGGGCATCGATTCCCTGCTTGCTCACTGGATTGGCTGTTCTCTGGAGGAAGTGTGGAAAGGAAAGAAAGAAGAGTGAGAAAGAATGATAGAAAGACATGCACTGCTAATATGCTCCTCTGAGGAATGAGAACTGAAAAAAATTACGAGACAGGCAGTGAATTGTGCATATTTCTTTTGTCATTATTGTTGAGACGCGGGACAATTAACGAGAACAAACCAAAATCTAAATTTGGAAGGATTCTGAATACTTTAATATGTCATCCTCATATAACAGACAACACTTCTCATCACTTTTACAGGATTAAGAGTCTACAGCCATACTGACGGCTCTTTGTGGTAGTAGTTTGAGTTCTGTGTTGGTACATGTACATGTTTTTTTTAACAGAGGTTTATCATGATAACTGATAGGGAGTCATGGAGGGTGACAATTTCTCTGTAGTATGCAAGTCATGTGCACATTACATAGATATTAATACAGTCAAAAATAGTTTTCTCTCTCACCTAGACCAAAACAGTGTCAGAGTTAAAAGTGAAAACTGCAGAATCATGAATGAATCATGAATGAAAAAGACTAAGAGACTAATATTAAAAAGCTCAAGATGACTATAAGTCACATTTCTCAAAACATTCAACACTCAAAAAACATTGAGTTTTTCCTTTCCAGTCACCTTTCTCCCTCACTGTGTTAATAGACCTCTCTGCATTGAATTGTACCTGCTACTAATCTCTGTCTCTCTTCCACAGCATGTCTTTATCCTGTTCTTTTCTTCTCTCACCCCAACCGGTCGCAGCAGATGGCCCCGCCCCTCCCTGAGCCTGGTTCTGCCGGAGGTTTCTTCCTGTTAAAAGGGAGTTTTTCCTTCCCATCGTCGCCAAAGTGCTTGCTCATAGGGGGTCATATGATTGTTGGGTTTTCTCTGTATGTACTAAGCGCCTTGAGGCGACTGTTGTTGTGATCTGGCGCTATATAAATAAAATTGAATTGAATTGAATTGAATTATAAGTCAAACAATAATTTAAGAATCACTTAAAGGGAGCTGTTATCCTGTTTTCCAGCTCCATGTTATATTAGGCCTAGGTGCCTCCCTTAGTTTATTCAGTATTCAAATAAACAAGATATCCCTTCATACTGACAAGAGCAGAAATAAACTGTGTTATTTAGAGCTGCCTGAAGCCTGAGTGTTTGGCTCATAATGATTTCTTCAACATATTCTGGCCTCATTATTTGAAGGTTTGACCATATTTAGCCTCCACCATTGTAACAGTATACACTTACCAGCTATTTTGTTACATATACCTAATTAGATGTTTGCTAACACAAAGATCTAATTGGCTTGACACATTTAAGCATGTAGACAGTTAAAAAGACCAAGCAACAGATTTAAGTGACTACGAGAAAGTGTGCCAATTGTTGGTGCCAAATGGTCTTAATATTTCCAGTGATCTACTGGGATTTTCATGCTCAACCACAAAATACCACATTGATGTCAGAAGTCAGAGGAAAATGGCCAGACTGCTTTGAGCTGATAAGCAGGTGAGGTGACAGTAACTCAAGACCACTCTTTACAACCACAATATCGAGAAGAGCATCTCTGAATGTGCAACACATCAAACTCTGAAGCAGATGGGCTACAGCAAAACTTGACAACAGAAAATTGCAAAAATGTTGCCTGGACCTGATGAATCTTGGTGTCTTATAATTAATTTCTTTGTACTGAAATGATAGAATCAGCTGCTGGTAGGCAATGCGAAAATTCAGAAAACATGTATACCATCACCAAATGTCACAATGGTTGTTGAGATATAGCAATATGTCAGAACAACAAATAGAGAAGTGAAAACAGTCCATACACATACTGTTATTATGTAGCTGCTGTATATACACTATGCTTTCAGGGTTCTTACCTGTACGCCTGCTCTATTCTTTTGCTCTAATGAGAACAGGGAAACAGTCTAGCAGAAACAAACCTAGTCCAACAATAACATTTGGATCTAATAACAACTCACACTGAAACCTAACTGGTACAGTGTAAATATAATCAGAGAATTTCAGCTATGCAAGTATATCGTTTATAGTTTATATGCCATTGTCCAAGTTTACTATAGAAGACTCTAGACACAACAGTTTTAGTTCTACTCAGAGTGAGACTAAACTTCCTCAATTTCAACAATTGCAACTATTGTCTTATAAACAACAAAGCTGCAGATCAGCATCATGCATTATGACTGCTCTGCTATTAAAAAAAAAAAAGGCTTTACAGACAGTTACAGGCCCAGAAATTTACAGTCACTCTAAATGAAGGCCTCCTTCTTACAGCATGTTCAGAAACACTTATTGCTTAGTACTCAATGTGTGTTTTGGTTCTGTGGAAAGATGGTCTTCACAAAGGGTGAAGTCTACAAAGACTGAAAAAACCAACGTAGCCTTCTAGAAGAAATCAAAAATGCCATAGCAGTACTACTTAAACACGATAAGCCTATAAGTTAAACCTGTATTCTTTCTAGTGCCCAGCAGAGGGCGACTCTTCTGGTTGCAAAGAAGACTGGAACCAGAAGAGTAAAAAAATTAAGGTTCTTACCCTCAATAAACACTTTTCCAAAGAGTTCATGGTCTCAGTGACGAGTTTGAAGCGCTAATGAATAGAATATGATGAGTTTTTAAATTTTAGTCCCAATTAGAGTAGAAGGGTTAAAAAAGGAAACTGTGCCTTTGTGGTGGGTCTCTTTTGTAGCAATTATAAATGTCCCACGGTTTGTCTTGTGAAAAAGCTAGGCTCAAGACCAGAACATAACTAAACAACAACTGTCTATATCCATCTTTAATATACAGTCTAAGTTATTTGTGGGTTGTTTTTTTTTTGTGGCCTATTTAAAGCATTTCATAGATGCAGTGAA
>VUQR01016107.1:0-18059 GCA_015108515.1 Hemichromis elongatus
CCACATTGGATGGATCCCTCCAAGACTGTTGGAACAACAAAAGTCATGGTTTGGTGTGGTATATGGGCTGAAGCTGGCACGTTCCCTGAGTTTTTCCAGCAAGATGGTGCACCACCACATTATGGGTGCCAGGTCCGAGCATTCCTAGATGAACAGTTTCAGATGAAGAGTGGAAGAAGAGGGTTGCATTGACAATCCAACACAATGGGCAGCACATTGAACACATTTTGCAACTGGTCAGAAACTTGTAAAGAACTCATGAGAGAATAAAGTTACGTTGAAACCAAGCACACCATTGTTTTTCTTGTGACATTACCAATAAGTTTGATGTGTCACATGGCCCTCTTCCTACTGAAAAAACAAAAGTTGTATCCAAGATGGCCAACTTCTAAATGGCCACCATGGTCATCACCCATCTTGTGGAGTTTGCCCCCTCACATATACTAATGTGCCACAAACAGGACTTTAATATCACCAACCATTCCCATGTTATTAAGGTGTATCCATATAAATATCCCACCCTGTATAATTCTCTTAACAACAACAATTTTTTTAAAAAAATGTCAGTAAATTTATATGTGTGGATGCAGTACTAATGAGTCACCTCTCATTTATTATTTTTTTGCTTCCAAGGTCGAATCTTTCATGTGGTCTTGATAAAAAGTTCTCCAGGGTTTTCTAAAAGGTTTTCACAGGTTTTTGGGGCATTGACTGCTTTTTTGTTCATTTTCAGTCCAGTTTGTAACTGAGCATATTCATATATTATGAAATTATGAATGTTTTTTCATTTGAGACGCTGATCTCAAGCATAAAAAATGAACCTAACTGAAAACATTAACTAGTGTTGTGTCTACACATAACAGACAAGTTAACAAAGAGCTGTTATTTGAAATTTTGGCATATAGCAAGTGGGTGTGCAAGGTTTCCTTTAGAAAATTTAAGGAATTGGACAAATGTGGGGGGGGGGGGGCAAAAAAAGAAATGGTACAGTTATAAAACTATCAAACTAACAGTATCTGAAAGTCATGCTCTTAAGAAAGAGGACATAATCTAGCAACAGCCTAACACAGGACCTGTGACATACAGCTGGCCTTCAGCTGACCCATCTACTGTTCATGATGCCTATTCAAAAATGATCTCAGAGGACTGAAAATCAGTGGCAACAGGTCTTGCTGAGTAATGAATGCTTGTAATATTTGAGTCCAGTTGTCAACAATATTTACAGAGGAGGTCGGGAGAGAGATACAACAGTGGTGTTGGAGATTCGTGAGTTTGGGAAAGAACTACCATATTCAGCAGACCAACCACACAATACCACCGGGAAAAGCATCTGATTGTCAGCAGCTTAATTTTCAGCACAACAATTGCCCCACAGACACTTTCAGCACTGTAAAAGCATACCTGAACAGAAAAACACACGATGGGACACAACCTGCTTTTCACAGACAAAAGAGGTAACAAAAACACAACACAATCATAAATACATAAGTGTGGGATCATCTTGACAGAGAACAACAAAAGAAAGCCAATGTCCAATGAAAAGCTTTAAATGTCCGACAGACAGAACAGGTCGGGGAAAACATCTCATGTTACATCACGCCAGCAAGCACACAAAAAGGTCACAATGGCAATAAAGCCAGCTTATCAATGCAAGAAATGACTGCAAAACTCAGAAGTTGCTGTGGAGGCACTGAGAAAGACCAGATAGGTACACAACTGGGAAATAAACAGTCTGGCTTATTCTTCAATCGTTTCTTCTTCACCCACTTCACACCAGTATCTGTGAGTGGGTTTAGCACGGCCGAGCGTGCCAGACCATTTATATTTTTACCTCACAGACGTAAAATAATCAGATGACTAAATGTGATATAATCGCAGTGAGGAAAATTATGAGTGAAAGTGGGTGTTAGTGGGCTTCAAGATAACAGAAACTGGCATGACCCAAAGTACCACGGGGATACTGTCGCAACACGGGAACACGTGGATACAATACGTTTGGTTAAAGCTGTACTGATCAGTATTTTTTAATCATCAGTGTGAGTCGTGATGGTGGCTGCTCATAGTGACAAAGTGGAAATCATCACCACACTCTGAGGATTCCCACAGCTCTAGAGAGAATTTATTCTTTAAACTTTTTGTACTGGTTTTTCACTCCACCCTCCCTGCTTTCATTTTCTACATTTAAGTAGCAACAGGCAGTTGCTTTCAAGCTCCAACACCCCGCTGATCGGAACTTCAATTCATCAGACAGACAGACAAATAAACTGTAAATAAGGTTTCATGAAAAGGAGATAGCTGAAAGATTTACTTTCAGCTATCAAATCTAAAACACAAACTCAGACAAGTCCCTGCTTCCGGTAAATTCTTTACTCCATAAGGCCATCTTCCTGATTCCAGTTCTTTTGAGCGTGGCGAGCAAGAGCGTACCTCAGGTACGCAGGATTTCCTGCATGGAGGGAGAAGACAAATACTGAGAAGCCAAAACGACAAAAGCAGATTACTAATAATTTCAGCGTTTCTTCTTACTGAAAAAATATGTGTGTAAATGACCACGGCAGACCCGTCGACACATTTAAGCTTTTCAGCATTCTTTATTCTCACACACAGACGGTTGCTGTATACAAACAGTGAGCTGCAGCTCTCCCGCTGCCCGCTCGACACCACTCACAACAACAACCCCCATTCACCACAACTGTACACTTTAAGCTGGCGAGGCGTGATTGCAGATGCTGCTCAGATGGGCCAAACGTACCTGCAGCAGCACCTCAAACCACGCCCCGCCACAATGTGCTTCCATAGTGTACTGGCAGCAATTTAAAGGATGCTGGGTTGATTCCAATCAGGAAGGGCATCTTGTGTGAAACTGTGAAATAAACAGCCTGTGCTAATGTCATGTTGATAAAGCTAGTATGTGCTGTCTTGTTCTGCAGGCCTAAAACAAAACTAAATGCTAAAGGGACCAGAATTGACAAAAGTGTTTCACATAATAACTTTAGATCTAGACTTCATTGTTAATGTAATATATATTGTAATAATGGTCTGAAACTGAATTGTAAACTGAAATTTAATATCATAAAATCAAAATTGAGTTGGTTTTTCTCCTTAATAAGTACTTGTCTTACTTTGTGTCCTTGGGCTTCACTAATAATCCAAGACAGCAGTAATTTGCCACCTTGGAGATTTAACTTAAGCGTCTATAAATGTGCAGAAACTGTAATCATTCTTCAGGTATTCTGTTTTGTTAATTAAAGATGAGGTTGAATCCAGGACCCCCCCAAAGCCTGTCAAACCTTTTTCTTTTTTTCTGAGTTAATCTGGTTTAACAGGCCACTTTAATCCTTAAAAGACATAATTCTTGTCTTGGAAACTTGCCCAAACTATTTGAGAGGGAGCCAAAATTTAACCAATCAAGTCACCGCCTACATCTGCTCATTCATGTGCAATGTGGCAGGGAAGATGGAGCCTGCACCAGTGTCCCGGCATACGCCAGAATAAGAAGGCAAACACACTGGCTAATTTAGAGCCTTTACTGCCCCAGCATGTCTTCGTGCTGCAGGTAAGTGGGCAAAAAATTATGAAATACAAGACAGGTAAATAAAAGGCCTGGCACAGATCAAATATTTTCACACCAGGCAATGTAGCCATCATGCTGGTTTGAATTAAATAATGTTATTCAAGACTTATTTGATCTTTAAAAATCCCATTTAACTCAAAAACGCACCAAAGACACTGCCCTGCAGGGAATTGATGATGAAATGCTTCATCCGATTCTACCTCCATTTATTTCCACATTGTCTCGATACCCAACAGTCTCTGCCACACACACGGAAACTGCTTCTGTTTCTTGCACAGCGGGTTGTCACAGCAGCAGCTTGTTTCTGCAGGATGTATGTTGTAGGGTTTTTGAAAACACTGCGAGCTGCTGACCTGCAGAAACTAGGGCAAACCTACCGAGACCGATGCAGATGGAAGCATCTGATCAAGCTGTCATTCTGACACAAATGTCCTCCATGGTGGGCGCAATGAATGCAAATATGCACAAATAGTAATAGCCCAAAGGTGTAATGGTGCCTTTACATTTGAAGAGGGAAGACTGCCTGGAGAGAATGTCTTAGGTGGAATAAAAACACAATTTTTGTGTATCTCTGTCTATATTCTACTCTTCTACATATTTTCTGGGGACACCGAAGAAAATAAATTTATATTTATGAGGATCTGCCTTCCTTTAAGGTGACAATCAACCCCCATTAAGTAAAAATATAATAATTATTATGAGGGTTAGCTCTCAGTTAGTTAGTTCTTAATAGAAGTCGATTGCATGTCCTCTGAAGTGATGGGAATGCAACTATGTTTTTGTGAGTGCGAGCATCTGCACGTGCAACGGAAGCAGACTTCATTATCTGTGGACAGAAGAGTAAAAGTGAACAGATCAATGTGACTTTAGCGCTAAAATCCCTTTTTGTCCCTCCGTCAAGTCCCAAAAATCTTTTGTGTGTGTGTGTGTCCTCTTACTGAAAGAAATCTATTGACTTGCATGTTTTTCACTGTCCTTTCTTTGCTGTCTGTTGCTGTTACACCAAGATATGTCAGCACAAAATTTCATTTTTCTGTGAAAATTACTGAAATATGGCTCGTCACTGCAAGAGCCGAGCATAGATTAATACCAGGCTGACAAAGTGTAAGTCTATGAAATGTGAGAAAAGGAAACACTGACAAGTAGGAAACCTGTTGTTTTGTCAAGTTAAGCTGGTCTCATAAATACAGTAATACGGGTATTATATGGAATTAGGTTCATATGGTGTGTGATTGTGTGTGCCGGGTGGGGTGGGGGATAGACTGAGAGTGTTCATATCTCCGAGAGAGGGAAGATACGCATATCCATGACTGACTGATTGTTCATGAAATCTAAAAATGTGAATAATGAGGAGCACATGTAAAATTAGCCCCACATTTGTCCATGTGATGATGAACAAACCGCGGCACTTGAATTAGAGGACCATGCTTAGAAAAATAGTACAGAAGAATAAAGAAAGCAGAAAAGAGCTCATGTTGTCTCTGCATCGCTTGCTTCTCTCTGCTACACCAGAAAAATTGATTTCCGGGAAGCCCAAATATGGCCAGGCAACGATGAGGTGTGCAACAGATGAGTCATCCTTCAGACTCCCACACTCCCTAGCCTTGCATGTGTGCAAGTCAGAGAGGGAGAGAAAGCAGAGTGAGACAGCAAGCGACTAAAGAAATAAAAGCACTGCAAAAACTGTGTAAGCGCAGACGTTTAAAACAAGTAATGGTGTTCGCATTACGACAACCACACATTCCCACTGAGGAAGTAAAAAAGCCAGGGAAGACATCAGTGACTGTGCAAAACATTAGTCTCTGCACTCTGCAATATAAGCCCATTTCCTCTCTCCAAATCCACGCAATGCTCTACCCACAGCCCTCAACAAGGTACTGCAGCCTGCTTACACCTGTATGTCTCATGTGTCATGGCTTGTCCGGTGCATTCAGGTGCACATTAAAAAATGTGCATTAAAAAATGTATTCTGCAAGTTCTGCACACAGGGTCTGAAATTAAAAAGCAAATTTCACATTTCTTGATATTTATTTTTACTTTTACTGCATTATGCATGCAGCAGACATCTTTCAAATGCAAATATACTAATTTTTTGTCATCCTAGAGGCCCTGTGAATATGTTGCTTACAGTGATATTACAATTGAGTCTTCTGCAATGCTTAGAATAAATCCATTTACTGAAGAAACTGAAAAGCTGACTCCAAAGAGTGTTTTTTGTACAATCAAATGCTAAGCAAGAATCAAACACCACCACTCACATTTTTTTGCTTCACTTTTCCACCCCAGAGGTTGCATTTAGCAAATATACAAAATAAATAAATAAATGAACTATTGTTCTTAGGATTTTCTGGACCAAATTTTATGCCAGTTCATCTAGAAGTTTCTGAGACTTTCAAACAAAGCAATCAAGATACCCACTCTGGTCCATCACTAACCTTTTTTTTTTTTATCAGGCTAATAGCCATGCTACAGCTGGAAAGGTTAATGGAAACATTCAGGTTATGGACTAAATGGATTAGCGGGAAAGAAATGAAGTACATTTATAAAGTAAACAAATACTGCGAGTAAGTGTTGCACAATTAAATCTGTTGCAACACTTTTTACACAGCTTAGAGCCACATAATTCAAGTCTGTGGACCCCTCATTTGGGAGAGAAGGAGTATAATCTCCTTTAAGACAGAGCTGTTTATCTCTCTGCTGTCTCTGAGTGAGGAGACAGGATTTTACTGAAATGTTAGCAGTAACAAATGTTAACTATATAAGAACTGGAAAAATTATACGGCTGTGACAGGGACAGATTATGCACTCATTAGTCTATGACATTGTGTTCCAACTGTAATCCAGTTATATTCATTTAAATAGGAGATGCACTTTGAAGACAGTGAAAAAGGTGTGATGTGTTTTTTCACTGAATGAAAGCCAAGCAGCACGGGGGGCCGGTTTTAATGTTTGATCTACAGGTAGCCACCCATAGAGACATGGAGCTGTGTGGGAAAACTCATTAATGGCATTCTTACCACATTTGAATCTTAATATGTCTGTAATATTTTTAGGTTGCCATTGTACCTTCCGTTGAGTATTTTTACTTTCTTGAGAACAAACTGTAAACTGGTGAGAGTTAATAAGATGGAAATAATCCTATGAAATGCCAAATGCGAAGTGCAATGATCGTGTTATGTAAAACTCTCTTTTCTGGTTTATGACAGTCTCTTGAACTGTTTTAACTCAAGAAAAGGATCTACAAAGGAAACGTGACATTTTAAGATAAAACACATTCTCAGTTTTTCTCTTGTTTGTCTAATAGAACTTAAACTTCTCAAAATATGTTTCACAGAGCCATAAATGTGAGTCATGTAAAAAGATAATAATACTTTTGAATCATGTAAACATTACAGTGAATAGTCACTTTGTTAATGCTTGTTAATGGAAGAGTCTAGTAAACCAATGCAGACTGAAATTCAAATTTTCTGAAAATTCAAATTGAGCATCAGAATAGGGAGGAAAGGTGATTTTAGTGACTTTGAACATGGCATGGTTGTTGATGCCAGACGGGCTGCTCTGAGTATTTCAGAAATGCTGATCTGCTGGGATTTTCCCACACAACCATCTCAGGGGTTTACAGAGAATGGTCTGAATAGAGAAAACATCCAGTGAGCACTAGTTCTCAGGATAAAAATGTTCTGTTGATACCAGAGGTCAGAGGAAAATGATTAGACTTTTCATTTTTATGGGATTAGGGGACAACAGTCCCCTCAAGGTGTTTAATATTGTCCTGAATTGGTGCTCTGTAATTAAAATTAATTTTAATTTAATTCAGTTCAATTCAACCTGACAGGGTGGCAACAGTAACTCAAATAACCACTCACTACAACTACAGTATGCAGGAAACCATCTCTGAACACACAACATGAAGCTTTAATCAGATTGGTCACAGCAGCAGAAGTCCACACCAGTTATCACTCCTTTCATTTAGGAACAGGAAACTGAGGCTACAGTTTGCACAGGCTCACCAAAATTGGAAGATTTTGAAAATGTTGCCTGGTCTAATGAAGGTCAGAATTTGGTGTAAACAACATGAAAGCATGGATCCCTTCTGTCTTAAATCGATGTTCAGGGCGGTAGATGTAATGGTGTGGGGAATATTTTCTTGGCATACTCTGAGCCCTTTTGTACCAATCAAGCATCATTTAAAGACCACGGCATAGCTGAGTATTGTTGTTGACCGTGTCCATCCCTTTATGACCACAGTGTACCCATCTTCTGATGGCTGCTTCCAGAAGGAACATGTACCATGTCACAAAGCTCGTATCATGTCAAACGGGTTTCGAGGAGTTCACTGCACTCATGTGACCTGATCCTGTTCAATTTATGCCACAAAGAATTAAGACTTGTGTACTTAATAGAGGCTGATGAGTATATGCCATATGAGTCTGTCACTTCATACAAAGCTCAGCAAACTGTCCAAAGACTGTCGTCATATTTAATGGATCGGTATGAGCTTCTCATAGTAGTCGTCATCAGATCGCAAAGTTGCATCTCTCCTAAAATCTAAGGAGCTGTAAGGAAAAGGCGTCTGGACTTCTTTAGGTTGCTTGAAGACGTTTCACCTCTCATCCGAGAAGCTTCTTCAGTTCTCAGAACTTCTCGGATGAGAGGTGAAACGTCTTCAAGCAACCTAAAGAAGTCCAGACGCCTTTTCCTTACAGCTCCTTAGACTACGATGACCTGGATGACTGAGAACCTTCACAGACAGATCTCTCCTAAAACCGTTCCTTTAAAGCTACTTACAGTTTCTTTACATTCTTGACTTTTTCTGATGTGGTTAGTTACAGATTTACAAGGTAAAAATGTTATGTCAGTGTCGCTTTGATTCCTCTACATTTATGTCACTCTTTACAGCAGCTAAGTAAGAAATGAGTCAGACCCTCAAGGCCAGCCTGGCTTTTGTATTTTCCAGGTTTTTCATCCTCGCTCTACTTGTTTGGGATTCACTGCACTACTCATCCACAGGTAACACCATGTATGTCTTTCCTGCGGCCAAATCTGTTTCCTCTGAGGGAACCTGTTGTGAAAAGGCCTTCCTCTGGCACTCAGTGTAACGAAACTCCTGTGAGTCATTCTTCTGCATGCCTACATCTCTTTCACTCTCTCTCCCTGGTGTTTATTAAATTCACACCACCTGCCCTATCAGTGCATAATGAATCTTGGCTCTTTCACAGACGTGGTGATGACAAAGAACAGTTCGGTGCGTGCTGTTGGCTCGCTGTAATTGTTGTCGCTGAGAAAGTCATGAACAGCGGGAAAGCTTCCACTGGATCAGAGTGGACATTGTGTTCCATGCATATCATTCATTTTGTTGGTATGAATCAACACAAACACACAGTTTTCTTGGGTGCACACCATTCCTGTCCACCTCGGTTTGACATGGGGACAGGCATAGTGACTTCGCACCTGTTCTTGAGAAAAATATGGGGGGGTTCAAGTCAGCATGCGCTAAATGTTACGGGGAGCGGGTTCAATTTTCTGTCTCAAGTCAATTTTTTATTCTCTGTCTCCAAATTGATCTCTAAAATGATTCTACAGCCACCCAGTAAGCTGAACCGTTGCAATGAAAAACAGGAAGTGGACACAATGGGGGAGTTAATGACCAGTTGATGAGCCCTGAGGGGATATTGATTGTAAGGACTGAGACCTCATCTTAATGTGGTTGAGTGTGAACTGTAAGTACCTTGAGACCTTTAAAACGTTCTTAATAATCATCCTTCTTCTCAACCTTGTCTCTCAAAAAAAGTATTTATCTACCATCCTGCCATCCAGGATATATTACTAAAATTGTGTGGAAACTTTAATTAGTTTATTTGGCTAAGGATAGAGGAAGATTGTGTATTGGTTACGTAAACAGTGCGTATTTATTTTTTTCTAGTACATAATCTTTCCCGAACTTCAGTTGTCCTCTGTGACCACTGTGTGTTTGTCTTTGTGTGTCTGTGTGTGTCTGTAGTGCAATATCTAATGAGCTTATGCTCTTAGAACTACAGAGCTACCAGTGGGGAGGCTAACCAAATCAAAATTACAATAATGTGATGTTATATAAGGTAGATCACCCAAACAACAACAGCCAGCTTGCGTTTGTTTTCATGCTGCCACTTATTGTCCGTGTGGTACAGTACATCCTGGTACATCGTACAGTTTTTTTTCCCCCGCTCTAAAGGTGTGTTACGGTTTATGTGTGAGTGTAGCAGCTTTTGACATTTTCAAGCTATGTTTGAGGTTCAGTGAGTTTGTGATGCGCTTTAGAGAGAGGGGTGTGAGGTTAAAACCCTGCTGTCAAACACAAGATTAGCTTTGAAACGTGTCCACTCACCATAGTGACCTGCCAGGGGTGCACCCTGCCTCTTGCCCCGTGATTGCTGAGAAATGCTCCAGCACCCCCTGCAACCCTAAATTGGATTAGTGGTAGAAAAAGAATGGATGTGTCCACTGACTGACAGCAGCAGTTGTTGATTTCTTGTCAATCAGTGTTTGAAGGATGAAGACAAAGAAGAAGGCGAGAAAAATCATGAGCTGAGGAGAAAAATGCAGCAAAAGTGTGACTGGCACATGGCAATAGGAATGAACGTGTGACATCAAAGAGCCCTTTGAAGATATTCTTTTCGCGCTTTTTCTACGGGTTTAGTTGTAAAGGGGGTCTCCTTTTGTCAATGAAAGTAGGTCGTTGTGTGAAAAAAAAATCCAATTTTCATGTTTAAATGTAAATTCCCACGTATTATATAGAGTACAATCTCTTTTATTTGTAGATGTAAGCCAAATTCTTGAATTGAGAAGTGAGTTTTCCTCACGTTTTGCTTTCTTTAACTTTCAGGGCAGCTCTTATCAGTACTCCCACTAATAACAAGTAATTGAAACCATTACTTTAACTATCAGTACACATGAAGTGGTAACAGATAAACAAAGACAGGCAAGCAGAAAAGTAGGTTGTCATTTATCATTATATTTATTCATTATCCCACACTGCATGTATACAGACATATTTTTTACAACAAAACTGCTCATTTTTAGGTTAGGTGTAACTTTTACCCAAGATATGAAATAAAAGCTATCTTCTAGTGATTATAAGAGCAAGTTGAGGATCAAAAATATCATTAAAGCTACTTTGGCAGAATTTAAAATTCTTGCCAAGCATAGCTGTTGGAGGCCTGCCTCGCTCATGCCAGCACACACCCACCAGGATTTCTGTTTTTGCCTTTTGTTTCAAGCTACTTTGGCCAAAACCACACATACACAAAAAAAGAAAGTACTAAGAACTGCATATCTGGTTGATTTTGAAAAGTGCATTCACACTGGGTGCCGGTATGGCTCACCGGGTTGAACAGGCAGTCTGTAAATATGCTAAAAAGGCTTCTCCAGGGATCCCGGTTCAGGTCTGCCATGGGCTATTTCCCTTTGCTCTCTCTCTCTACTTTACTATTCTGTTCAGAATAAAGGCCAGAAAATGCACAAAAACAAGTCTTTAAAAGTTAATTTACACTTTCGCCAACTTTGTTTTATAAAAATGTGAAAATATATTTATCTATAAGAACTTCCAGATTAGGATTAGGCACCTGGTTAGGAAAGTTGTCTATGACTTATTTATCTGTATCATATAGCAGTCTGCTCCTGATTACCAAATTCTGTACATGTAGTTTTAGATTTTTTCAGCTATAGTTGTGTTTGTTTGTTTTGTTTTTTTCAATAAGAAACTACAGCAATTGCTGAAATGTTCACTCTCAGGCACTGTAGTTTTTTTGTTTTGTTTCGTTCTGTAAATGCACTCTTTCCGCAACTTTTCTAGGTGATTCAGGTGAGTTTGAGAAAAGATGAACTGCTGTAGTTCATCCGTGTTGTAGCGTCCACAGGATGTAGACCTCTTTAACAGAGTGGTGTGTTGTGCTTTGTGAGGGGTGATTTGCAAGCGCAGGTCATGGTAATTGGTTTTGGACGAGGACCAATCCCCTCTATCCTTTTTTCACCCTCTGCTGTGTCTGTGTCCTACTTTTGCTCTCCACTGTGAAAAAGAAAAAGCAAATAAAAACATCTGTATCTCCTGTTCTGTGTTGTTCATTCCCTTTCTTTCAAGCTGTTGGGAGTATTAAAGCTACAGCAAGTGTGCAGCATGAAGCAGATCATTTGTGCGGCATCTTATTTAGTTAGAGTCTCAGCAAGTCTGCTAATTGTACGAGACAAAAAGCTTCAGCACACAGGCGCAGCTGTCTTGTTATCCAAGTACCTGTATGTTCTTTCAAGCAGACTGCAGTTGAGCAGACTTCAGACTGAACTATCAATGTAGGCACTGAGATTTAAGCTGCCAGAGAGTAACAAGAACAAAAAGTCTAAACTCTCTTTAACATATGGAGTAGTCATATTT
This sequence comes from Hemichromis elongatus, assembly GCA_015108515.1. Taxonomy (NCBI): domain Eukaryota; kingdom Metazoa; phylum Chordata; class Actinopteri; order Cichliformes; family Cichlidae; genus Hemichromis; species Hemichromis elongatus. Next base: position 11,979 of record VUQR01016107.1, read on the forward strand.
TCCAACATCTTTGATCAAAATCAGCACGGCAGAATCTATTTAACATATTACTTTACTTATTTAAACAACACACAGTCTACATTCTGCTTTCTGCAAATAAGAATAATATTTTTCTGTCCCTGCAGTTCTATGTGTTCATCCAAATTTTGCAGTTTATGTGTTGTACATGGATGTCAAGTAGCAACCGCTTTTCTAAATCTTTCATTCATTCTGTATTTACTCATGTTTTAGCATTTGTGTATATAATTTGAGCTTCGCTAATGCAGAAGCCCAGCTCTGTGTTCTCCTGGTTTAGACATGAACAGGAGGCCAGCACAACATGGAGCAGCTTCATCTAAAACAGCGCCATCTAGGGTTCAAATACCTTAATAGCTGCTGGTCCATGAAGGCAAATCAGGAACTGAGCATGGGAAGTAACACAGTCATTTTGGTGTAAGCTGGGCTTAGTCAACACAGGTACAATGCTGAAATGGCTGAAATTGGGCAGTGATAAATACCTTTCTGACACTGCTGTGATCTTTGAAAGAGTCGTAAATCTACCCAGTTGTGGGTCTTACAGCACAATCAAATCACCATTTTTTTTAAATCACCTGGTTCCTTGAGAAAACTACATCCTGTGAGTCACCTGTAAGTAGGGATTTGCCTCTGTTGGGGCGTGATGCTTTTTCTGGGCCCATGTGGTCCTCTTGCTGCCTCCGAAATACTTGTGTAGTAAGAGGGCTGTCCTGGCTCATGTGGAAAAGAGTGCGGAGGCGAAAGGTAGAAAGGTGCAGTGGTGTTTCCTCAAAAGTTTTTTTCTCTCCTACTTTGGCATATATGGGCATTTGTTTATATAACTGTGCCTGCAGCAGCCCACGCCTCCCTCGCAAATGAGTGCAAAGCAGAAAGCGCTCACAGGTTCAAATAACTAAAAGCAGCGGTTTGGGTTTTGAGTTGTTTTGAGCTAGATTACTCTTTATTAGCCCATGGTGCATGCTTGTTAATTACTCTCACATTCACTGCAGGCATGCACTCATTTGCACAGTTGTGGTTATGGCCTCTGAGCAGCTCTAGTTTAGTAGCCGGAGGTGAGGAAAGGTCTGGTAAGCAGTAGACAGTGAACAAACACACGCTACATTTATTTGCCCAGACTGTCTGGAGACTTTCAGACAGAATTTCTATCACTGTTGACCCTTTTATTCACAACCAGCATCTACTCATCATCAAAATTCACAACCTCTCCTGGCCCTTTAAGTCTGCTGTCCCCACTAGGCAAGCTTAAGGGAGGAGGGAAGTTGTTGAACAATGGGACAAACTTGTCCCCGGTTTCTCACATGCTGGGATGTCTAATGGCTCATTTGATCCCACAGCTGGACATATATTTGGTATTTCCACTAAAAAGCACTTTGCTCAGACAGCAGAAGAAAAGAAAGTATAATCTATCTGAATAAACGAGACATAAATGTATTACTGAATGGGTGAAAAGTTATGGGACACTGTATGCAAGATTATAGAGGATGCTTTCTACGGGATATAGCATCCACAGCAATAGGAGAGCAGACAACATGTAGCTTTATGACTAACATCAAGTAAATGCAGGTTAATGACAGGGTGAAAGTGAACTCAAAAGTGCTGCAATTACTGTAGACAGTATGATATGACGATAATGGATTTTTAATGCATAATCTACAGTAAAAGGGAGCCCAACTTGTGCTGTGGATTTATAAGAATGTCGAACAGGGCTTGTAATATGATGCACAGGATGTTGTTTTGCAGTGACAGTTTGTGTCACCCTTTGTGTAAAGAAATACAAACGCTGTTGTTCTTACTCATAACGCCAGCATCACAAGCCTGTGTGTTGACTTCACTCCAGAGAACAAATACAATTTTGCTACAGCTGTTCTCATAACTCTGTGAAATGTCATTAAGTGTAAGTCGCTGGAGGGATTTGGCAATACATCCTACACATGCAAAAGAGACAGTTCAGACAGTTTCTGTGAAAAGAAAAGACGCTAGCTTCAAATGTGGAGAGTTTTAAAGTCCTTACAATTAAATGTGTGACATTACACAAAGAGCAAAAGTACTTTGCGAGCCAACAAAAGTCATCTTGGGTTTTATTTATTGTTGTTAGAAACCTTGAATTTTTACATGAAACAAATATTAAAATTATTCATAAGAAAAGCTGGATCCAGTGAATGTTAGGTATTTGTGCGTAAATTTACATTTCAAATTTTCTTCTCAATGTTTAAAAAAACGAATAAATAAAGCTCAACCGAGTCAAACAGTCACAAAATACACCTTTGTCCCAGTTATAGGAAAGAGTTATAATTAAAAATAAAAAAACGTGTGGTTTGAGGGTTTTTCACACTACTTATAATCACTCCAATCAGTTTAAATCTCATTCAGAATTCAGTATGTTGGATATTCGTTGCATCTTGATAGAGGTGCAATGTGTGGCTCTTTGATTGCATTCTAGAATGTGCAAAACAGTCCATATTTCCAGATTACTCATACAAAAAAACAAAAAAAACACAACCAGCCCTGAAGGTCACCTTGACCACAAAGCTGCGGGATCAGGTTGGTCCCTTCCTGACTTGAATATGCGCAAACACACCCCTTTAAATGTACTACTGTGTAAGTTTGTGGTGGTGACTCCCCACTTAAAGAAGATTCCCATGCCATCACAACACAACTCAGCATGACTCCTCACTCCCACTAGCCGCGATGAAACTGCGGGACAGAATTTTTAAAAAAAAAATACACAAAAGGTCCATGACTGATGATCAGTTATTGTAGCTCCTCTGCTTTACACTTCCTGAATCATGCTGTTTGAGCAGTCATTTATTTATTCCGATCTTTGTTTTATGTCATGTAGTTCTGCTAGGAGAGCAATTAAGCCAACATTACACCAACAGGCAGACACCCACATTAGGTTATCCCTTTCACACTTCGAGAACTACCCAGATCCACCCACATCCCCAGGGAGAGAGAGACAGACAGACAGACAGAGTAAGGGAGAGAGGGAGGGAGGCGAGGGGGGAGGCACCTATTCCTGTGTGTGTGAGTTTTAGCGAGACAGACAGACGGAAAGAATGTGCGCGCCCGTATTTCCTCCTGCATTACCACACCGTCTCCACCACACCTCGACTTCTAATTGGTCGAGAAAATACCGTCGCTGTGTTTGCATACATCGTATTCAATGCACATATGAGCTTGCAAAATACCCCCGCATGACCGTTTAACAACTTTTACTTTCCCCTAAACTAAAGTAAGGGATCGTCCCTCGATGTGTTTAATGCCAAGAATCAGATGTGTCTGACATTAAAAAAAACACAATCATTTTCGCTATATGATATTAAATGTTATAAAATGCTATAAAATTAATATTATATTAATTATTGTAGAACCACGTTTTTTTTAAGGTATGTTTCAACATCCAGTGTTCGCGCACACAAAATCTTGTGTTGCGTTCGTGTTTGTGTGAGGACAATTCATCTCTTTATGTCGTCCCCGTGGCTGCACACCTATTCCGTTGATCCTCTTTCCGGTACCTTTGGCTCTGCGTTGATATCTGCGTAGTTTGGTGTTCATAATCGTTTGTCTCTGTCTCCCTGCACAGATCCCTCCCCTCTCTTCAGGCTCCCTCCCTCCTCCGTGCGCTGACATAGTCACTCTCACACGTTCGCACGCACGCGCGCACGCACACAAACACGTCTCCCCCGCACACTCCCCCCGTCTTGGTGCTGTCTCATTCACTTCAGTACTCCATCCACGCACAAACTCCAACTTGAAGCAGGGGGGGCGGGGTTGGATATATACAACCAAGAGGAGGCCACAAGCTACACTCAGACTGGACCCACTTGCAGTGCAAAGACCACAAGCAAGAAGACTCCGAAGCCGGGAGTAGAAGTACCAACATTTATCCTGGAGCTTAGAGCGAAAAGACAAGCGAGACCACGGCGTTTGGTTCTGCGGACTGTCTGCTGGAGCTCCGATACAACCAATTTGTCACTCTGCTATACACCAGTTTCTCTGGATATAGCAACTAAACAAAGTTGGTAGTAAACTCTTTGGAGTTTGGTAAGAGTCGCTTTATATTTCTTTGCTTGTGAGAGTGGACTGCACTGAAACTTGGGATCGACCCTCCTGGGTCGGGCTGGACCTGGCGCATCCTTTTCGCGGCTTCAAACGCTGTGAAAGTTTTGGCCAGAGCGCAGATCTCAAGACTTTGAGTCGGGTCAGACTTTGAGATATCCTCAGCAGCTGCTATCCGTGTCCAGATTCCAGATACCTGGGCGATCGGTTAGAGAGCCACTGACCAGACTTCAAAGAAAACGTTTTCAAGGTAAGAAAAGAGCACACGTTTTTTCGTTCTTTCTTTGCTTCATCTCTTAAACGTGCTTTTTGTGAGTACGGGGTTGTTTTTTCTATGTTTCATATCTTAATATGCTGTTAAGACACTGAACACTGAAAGTTACAAAGTGATTGTGTACGAGTTGTCCTCCGGCAGCGGAGTTTGTTGTTACTTGTAAGTCGCTGTCTGTGGTGCTGAAACTCTCGCCTGTCAGTGATCTGCTCCGCTCTGTTCGTGCAAAGCGTTTCTGTTGAATCGTTTTGTTGTTGTTCTTTGTAGTTCTTCAGCTCTTGTTTGTAACTCTTGCTTCTTCCTATAACAGCCCCCTCCAGCTGATCCACACAGCTTCTCTGAACGGTTAGAAAGTTCTAGCTCAAAAGTACTTTGTCATACCCCTCTGATTTTGGCAACAGGTTGTTTTACAGAAGTTTCTGCTAAAGCTGTATTTTTTAGACTACATGGATGATTTGGGTGTGGCTGTGGAAGATGTTAAACCTGTATAAAGAAGAACAGTTAACTATTACAGATGCTTTTTAAGTGATGCCCTCAACAGCTTGCAGGGTCTGACTACTCTGTATAGCAGGATCTCAAACATAACTAAGACTGAGACTTTGTACAGCAAGAGGAAATGTGTGCATCCCTGAAAAACCCTGCAGATTGAGTTTATTTAACACACGCACTCTTCAAACTGTGCACCCAGGTGCTCAGAGTCCATGTGAGCAATCGGTTGAGTTTCGCTGTTTGATATTTTTGCTGTCACGCAGATTTGCAGCAATGCCATCTCCAGTGGTCTAGTTTCCTGCACACATGTGCAACTACTTGCACTGGGTGCAGCAAACACAAAAGTGAGCAATTTGTGGATGAAGCACAATCGGTAATGGCTTCAGAAATTGCTTTTCTTGAGTTCGTTTCAGCAAAAGAGAGCAGCGTGCAAAGAAAAGACAGAGGTCCGGAAATACTGATTATCTATTTGTTATCCTTTCTCTACTGCACTCAACCACACATACAACACAAATCTATCAGTGAAGAAGGAGACAGATTCCATCTCAAACAAAATTCAGATAGAAAAGCTTAAGTTTCACATTTCAGTTGATACAAATCTAGATAACTGAACTTATCTGCTTTCAAAGTGCTATATCAGATTAAAAGTAATTGGATTGTCTTAATGGATTTCGATATTAAATATCTCTTCTAAGAGCTAGTATTCGGACTAATTTCACCACTCTCCTCTTTATCACATGTTAACCAAATCAGAACTCAGTGCTTACTACACTCCATGAAAGTTCATAGCTTTCTGATTTACACAGTAGTATAATTCTTTATTTATTCAGGTAAAAGTCTTATTAAGATCTCTCACAAGAGAGACCTGGTCAGGATGCTCATGCAGATGTATTAAACATCTGCAGGTGTTTCTTAACAGCCAGTGAATATGTCACATGCTTTTTGCATTAATAAGTATAGTTGTTTCTTTGCACCTGACACCGAGTAATGTTGCTGTATGTGCCATAGAGGAATTGTGTATGCCAGCATAAACAGACAGCAAGCTGCGGATTGTTATTTTGCACTTTTCATGTGTTTCACACTGATCTGCAAAAAATAACCCTGTCTCCATAACGACAATCTGCCTGCTTTTTAGGCTGCCCGCTATGCAAAAATGTTGTTGACGACAGCAAATGGAAAAAGCAAGACGAAAGGGGCAGAAAGATTGGGTGTGGGCTGGATGGGGAGGGTAAGCGGGGTGTGTGTGT
>VUQR01016107.1:31188-50302 GCA_015108515.1 Hemichromis elongatus
TCGTCCATCCTTTGATGTGCGTTGTGGACATTTTCTATAACGTCTTTCTGCAAACTGTATAAAGAACACAAGCGAAACACACAAGGCAGAAATAGAGACAAGTGGAAAAACAGTCAGACACTGCAGTATGTTAGCTCTCATTCGATGGTATCGTTCCACGAGTTCTGAGGCAGGTGTTTGAAACACCATGGTCCCGTGGGAGCAGCCCATAACTCGAACAGCCGATTCCCTTGACCACTACTTAGTGCTAGTAAGTAACATTATGTGCACGAGTTAAGATGTTCAGATTTAGATTGTTCACAAGTGGATGATGCAATTTGGTCAAGGGCAGGCAGAAGACATGCCTCATATGTAGGTCAAGATAGCTTTTTAAATTCTAGTCAGTGGCCCATGGTAAAGATTCAACCCAGATATAGAGAATGAGAAAGAAAAGGGTCAGGACAAACGGTATCAGCCCTTTATTCTCTTTGCCCGAATTAGTAAAGTCTGGGGGAAAAAATACAATGCACTTCTATCTGCCATCTGTTTTGGGCCCCTTCTGATGTAGCTGGATAGATTGTGAAACAAATTTGCCACACTAAATTAGTCTTTGGCTGCCACAGGCTGGACTTCATGGTAGTGCTTTAATATCAGAGGGGAAAAAGCCCTATGTGGAGCAAATACTGAGATGAAGAGGAACAATCCCTCAAGGCTCTGTATTGTACCATTTAAATTTGGGGACACAGTGGTAAACGTATTAGAAGCTGTGCTTCTCGTATGCCCTGCAATACAAGAATTTATCACCATCATAAATCAAATGAAGGCCAATGCAGAGTCTATCTCTCGCTCCTCTATCAGGGCTAATTTGATACCTGCAGATTTATTTCATTTCAGGGCAGTTTTCTCACTCACCCTTTCCAGCTGTTATCCATCTTTTCCCTGTCAACACATTATTAAAAATACAATCACAGCATTTGTCAATGAGAGATTTTTCACCAGTAATCACGCTCTCAGTGGCGATGACAACTTGATCAGAGGTGTTAGATTAATTTAAACCCTTATTAAAGCCATGAGGGTAGGTGTTAGACAGAGATTACTGGCACACAAATTGTGCAAAACTGCACAATTATCTTTTGGGGGCTTTGCAGGTGCGTTAGCCAAGCAGCAAGGGTGTTTTGAAGTCTCAAGGAGATGAGATTTGTGTGCACAGCGGTGACCCATTGGCCCTCTAGGTGATTGAGCAGCAGGGACGACAGACAAAAAACAATCCCTCCTCTGTTTCCTCCACCAGAGGTTCGGTGACAGGGCTGTTTGAAACATGGGATGGTCACTGCCGCTGGCAGTGGCAGGCACCAAGCTGCTGTCAGAGATCAGAAGGGCAGGTGGTAGCAGATTAATGCACAGGTGATAATCGTCCACCTGTTCACCCCTCCGGGGATGGATGAGGAGCTGCTGGTTGGTACAAATATGAACCAAAATTCGGAGGCACAGCTAACAGGGGAGAGAAAAGACGAGCGCAGGATGTCTGTCAGTGATTAGACTGTCGCTGTAGCAGCTCAGACTAATGACTGATTACAGCAACCCCACCTAAACTCCCCCTGGGACTTCAGAAACCCTGTTCTTTCCTAATGGAGAGAGATATATGTGTATCATTTTCACCTCATTTGCTGACTCAAATGCTCAGTGGAGAAATGCAGTGACCCAGACCATTTGTCTAGCTTGCTGCTCCATCTTTCTGACATGTCACCTTGCCTCAGCCGTGGCCTGATTGTGCCATTCAACTGTTTGCCTATGGGGAGCTGTCTGCTATTCCAGATAGCGCATACCCAGAAGCTTAGTTTCCTGTGTATGTGTGTGTGTGGCTTTCATTGCTGGTTTCTTCTCTGCATAAATGTGCATGTGTGTTGGTAATCAGCTCTAAGAGGCATGCTTGGTCTTGTCTCCTCTCTGTAGATCATGGACAAGGCACTGCTCCCATCCGTGACTCTCATCGTTGGCTGTGGGGTCTCCTCTCTCACCCTGCTGCTCCTCATCATCATCTACGTCTCCGTGTGGAAGTAAGTATCCCTCCAAGCAACGATCAGCCATGCTAGCCACTAATTTTATATGCCGTGTTCTGTGTTTTTCCCTTCCTCCTGTGTTCGCATTGCCAAACTCACTCTTTTTTCCATTCACCTTTCTCAAACTCTAGGTACATCCGCTCAGAGCGCTCCGTTATCCTTATCAACTTCTGCCTCTCCATTATATGCTCCAATGCCCTCATTCTTGTTGGACAAACTCAGGCTCGCAACAAGGTAAGGCGCTTTTCTAAGCAATCCTAACCTCTCTTTTTCAATTTTACTGCTTTGGGGATTGACACGGATTTCTGATCTTTCTATCTCTCCCTTCCTTCCGGGCTCCCACAGGTGGTGTGCACTCTCATCGCTGCGTTACTGCATTTCTTCTTCCTCTCTTCTTTCTGCTGGGTGCTGACAGAAGCTTGGCAGTCCTATATGGCTGTCACTGGTCGTCTGCGCAACCGCATCATCCGCAAGCGCTTCTTATGCTTAGGCTGGGGTAAGCGTCTTCACGCTCTTCTCTCTCTCTCTCTTTTTTAATCTGTGTGGCGTCATTTGTTTTCTCCATAGCTTTTTATCTTTGATGATCTAACTTTTCTCCCCTTTTTTTGTCTTGCAGGCCTTCCCGCACTGGTGGTGGCTGTGTCTGTGGGTTTTACAAAAGCTAAGGGATACGGCACTGTCAACTAGTAAGTCTACTCTAAGCTTTCTGTTTTTGTCACTTTTCTTTACTCTAGAATCATATAAAACTCTTCTCTTAGCTGAAGAATTAATATGCTTCTTCCTTTTCATTTCTAGCTGCTGGCTCTCTCTTGAGGGTGGACTCCTCTATGCATTTGTAGGCCCTGCTGCAGCTGTCGTTCTGGTTTGTATTCTGACTTTGACATCCCAATCCATCACAATACATAGCTGTTTGTAAATGCATCACCTATTATCACACTGTTTCATCCATGTATTTTTTTTTCCTGCATACAGGTGAATATGTTCATTGGTATTCTGGTCTTCAACAAGCTGGTATCCAAGGACGGCATCACCGACGTGAAACTGAAGGAGAGAGCCGGGTAGGTCTTATTGATCTTTCCAGCACACTCGAGTATTGTGCTTATCGCCCTTATCAGTGCCATTACAGGTTTATTGATGATGTGCTTTGATATCAAGCCGCACAATCAAACAACTGAAGTTGTTACTAATCTGTTGTTCTCTCCCGCTGCAGGGCATCACTGTGGAGCTCCTGCGTGGTTCTGCCTCTCTTGGCCCTCACCTGGATGTCTGCCGTCTTGGCCATCACAGACCGACGCTCAGCCCTCTTTCAGATCCTCTTTGCCGTCTTCGACTCACTGGAGGGTTTCATCATTGTCATGGTGCACTGCATTCTGCGCAGAGAGGTAAGAAAAACAAATCAATAAGACAAGGTGGAAAATAAAAAGAAATTGCTTTGATTTGGTTGTTTTTCTATCAAGTTACCTAACATAGAACATAGACAATTCTCACAATCTTTTCCCCCTTCCATGCATTAGGTTCAAGAAGCTGTAAAGTGCAGAGTAGTCGACCGCAAGGACGATGGAAATGGAGACTCTGGCAGTTCCCTGCACAATGGCCACACCCAGCATATGGTAAATTTCTTGGCTTATTGCCTTTTTAATGTCTTGAGTGCCTCTTGAGTTTACCCTTAAATGAATATATGCATACATTAAACACTGATAGAATGTTTTTGTTCTTTTATCAGCCGTCTGATAGTGAAAAGGATGGAGATTCAAGCAGACAAGGTGAGCCCCTTTTTACATCAACTTTTTTCCTTTCTTGCCCTTAACCATTTTTCCATTTGCATTTCAATATAAGTGAGCCTTGGACTTGCATAAAAAGAGAGCATTTTTATTGGGCCAAATTTCTTAGACGTGGCATGATTATGCATAATTTTTAACTCTCTCTCTCTTGCAATTCTGCTTAAAAGGAATGAAGAGCTCCTCCGAAGAGAAGATGCCGCCTCCTCAGATGCCCCTTCCCATGGGCTCAAGCTACCACACCCTGCCATCCAACCCCAGTAAAGGTCACATGCAGGCAGTTCCTGAGTACTCCAGCCACACCCTTACCCTGAAGAGAGAGAAAAGCCGACTGGCGGGAGGAGTCGACCCAACCTGCGGAAAACCTGTGTATGTCTGCGAGGGAGAGCTCTTCAAGCAGCTGGACGCTGATCTCGCTCAGGCAGAGGGTGGTGTCTCTGATGGCAGCGGCTACGTCCTCATGCCCAACACTACCTCCACCCTGAGGGCCAAGCCAAAAGATGACACTACAAAGTACAACATCAGCGTGGAGCAGCTGCCGCAAGCCAGACTCATGCACCTCGGCGGGCCCTTTGCGGAGCCTCAGGCTGCCTTTGGAATGAAGTCGATCCCCCCTGATCAAGTCAGCGTGTCGTATTCAGAGAGAGATTCCCCCATCCAGAACATCCACAACATGTCCAGTGAGTCTCACATCACCCATAGCAGCCTGGAGAACACCTTTGAGTCCATGAACTCAATGATGTCCAAGAGTGAGACCATCTCCACCCTTTCCATGAGCTCCTTGGAGGTAAGAGAAGATGAAATAGTTGCTTTAGTCTCCTTTTGCAGTTTTCTAATAAGTTTCTAAAACTGAACTGACCTTCTTCCTCTCGCTCTTTTTCTCACAGAGACAGAAATCTCGTTATGCTGAGTTGGACTTTGAGGTAAATATTGTTTGGATATTGTCTCTGAAAATGTTAATAAAATGACTTGCATAATAAATGCAATGCAACAATACACTAATTCATTTTTTTTTTACATGTACTCTAGAAAATAATGCACACCAAGAAACGCCACCAGAACATGTTCCAGGACCTTAATAGGAAGCTACACCATGCTGAGAAAGACAGAGAGTCTCCTGCTTCTGACAGCAAGGTAACAAATCATGATGTAATCATTGTAACCCATCGCTATGCACATTATGTTTCAGGAATTGAAAAAAGAGATAAATGGGAAATACAGAGGCAATGTTATTGCATAGCTGGTGTGAAAATGACCTTTTAAAACAATGTACAACATAGGGTATTGTACAATGGTTATAAGAGTCTTGAGGTCATTTGAATAAGAATGTATTTTTCTTCCTTCCTTCTTACAGTCTGTGAGATGGAGTGTGTCTTCAGGAGGAAGTGACAAAACGAACCACAGCGTGAGTGCTTATATACAACCTCACACTCTCAAAATTTACAACCTGTAGTCAAGGCACACTGTCATAGAGAGATTCCTCAAAGAGGAGTAATTTTCCCCAAATGACAAAAATGACTTTCATTATCAGAAAATCACCTCAGATGAAGCCCATTTCATTTTGATTAGATCAGGAATTGCCCAGAGCTAATGAGCAACAGCAACACTAACGTGACCTCTCTTTGTCCTCCTACAGGACAAGCAGCAAGGACCTCTGGAGAGGCCATGGGAGGGAGTCCGGGGAATACCATCATCACCCCCTGCATGGGTGCGCAAAGACCTGGAGCCCTTAGCTGCCTCGCCTCTGGAGCTGCACTCTGTTGAGTGGGAGAAGACAAGCACCACCATCCCTCTGGTGGGGCAGGACATCATCGACCTGCAGACAGAGGTCTGAGGGGGAGGAAGGGGGCTAGCGAAGCCACCTAATTTCACCTCGGTCACCTTTTTTGGTTTGGGAATGGGATCCTGCATGTATAGTGTAGGGGAAGCCAAGAAAGAAAGGAAGTAAGAAAGTAGGTCCCAGAATCAATGTCTTCAAACCCTCAGCCAGAGCAGCAAAGAAGGGAGAGATGGAGGAGTGGAAGTGACGGTGAAAGGGATGTTTAATGTAGCTTCAGAGCGGACTTATCAGCATCTCTTATTAGAGTGCTGTAAAGGTCATGGGGTAGTGGAGTGATCAGTGGAGTCCACGGACCAGGACCGTCTGTGGTTCCATTAATGCTTCACTGGGAGTTTCTTGAGCACCACAGCCTGGGTTTTAGAGCTGTGGTCGACATGTCTGTGCTTCTTTTTCCTTCAACTCAACTCTGGAGAAAAAGTGAATAATTTTGAAACAGCACGTTCTCCCTGCTTCTTGGGAGTAACAGCTGGAACTCCTGGCTGATTTTCTTCCAGCCAAAAAGAAAAACTTCCAAAAACAGGACAAGGCAAAGAGAGCATATGGGACCAGTTTCATGCTCCAATACTCTGATGGGCGCATACATTTTGCTTTTGTGAAGTGGGTTACTTTATTGTTTTTATTAATCTTTTTGTTGAATTTATTCAGCTTGTGTGTTTGTTTGTATTGCTTTACATCTGGAACTGCAACTCCAGAGCTGAAAATGACTCTCTGTGCTGAGAAAAGAAAATACTCCTCTATTGGAGAGCTTAATCACGCTGATAGAGCTTCTCACTCTAGCTATCACCATGGCTATTATAATTCCAATTATTATTGCTGATGTTATGATTAGCATTGTTTCTGTCATTACTGAGTTAATAGCATATTTTGATTTTTTTTATTCCTTTCTCATTAAGTGTCAGGCACAAGATTTATTATTGTACCGTGACCTATGACAGTATTCGAAAAAAAAAAAAAGAAGAAGAAGGATTCAATGCACCCATAATGTGTTCGGAGCCCATGTGGACTGCATCGGGACAAACAATGCTGAGTGGTGATGGAGGTGGTGGTTAGTTACCTTTTGCTGGTTTCCTCCAGTATTCTGCTTCGATACCAAAACACCAGCACCAGAAGGAACACAGACTCTCAAGCGGGAAGAGCAGTGCACTCTGGGAAATGCTGGATAGAGATGTGAGGAGGTGGCTGGGGACACCACCCTCCCCTCACAGCTAGCACAAGATGCAGGCTCTTCCATGTTGAACATGTGGATTCAAGGGTTCAGAAAGACCTTACATCATCGCCCTTTTGTTTCTCAGCCTTGCAGGACTTTTGGACAGAACAGGAGGCTCCTGGCTCTGAAATGACTTCCAAGTTCAGCGTCAGGTCCTCAAAACTTCAACACATTTGTGTTTTCAACCATCAGTGTGATACAGTGCAATATGATGGGCGCTTGATGCTCAAGCAAGACTGATAATATAATTTAGGCCGAGATTTTTTTTTTACTAATGTTTCAAAATTTTTATACCATCTTCCTCATATTTACTGAGCATATAGATGCTTTATGAGAATACTGTATAACAAATCTGTATTAGTAATTCAAAGAATTTATTCACTAGAGATCTGTTAGCACAAAGCTCCATATTTGGAGCTCTCTGTGACAGGTAGATGATAGTACTGAGAAAAAATGAGCATTATATAGAATGAATGATAGCCTATGAATATCACATAACTGTGTTCCAGGATGTTTGTTATTACTCTCAGCTGTGTAGCGATGGGTAATTGAACCTCATGTCTTCTGTAACAGTGTTGGTAACTCAACAGTATGTACTACCAGTCAATTCCCCTGCCCCGTCAAACTTTTCTTTCCCACCCACAGCCCAATTCATACCTCGAGTTACTTGTATCGAAAAACCCGATTGTACTTTCTCGTCATGATGTTTTTAATGTTCTGTTTTATCTCCTGTAAATGTACAGTTTTCACAGCACAAAATGAATGTGACTTATTTCTAATAAAAAATATCTTATATTACAATACCTGAAAGAATGTGGCCTTTTAATACAGTTTTATCCTCTTATAATTTCTAATAATCACATTCACAACAACTTCTACAGAGTATTGTGTGCCTGCTGTCACGTAGCAGTTCCTGAAACCCAGAACAAAACACAAAGAAGCTAAAAATATAAGTTCAAAAGTGAAAATGTGTAACTAAGAAAGGAAAAATGCTGCAATACTACAAAGAAAGATGGAATACAGGCAAATAAATTATGAACTCCTGCCACATTAAAGCCTCTGGCAAACATTTCACTCTCTCTCTCACTTGAGATGCGATTTGCAGGAACATAAAACAGCAATCTCTTAAGATGATAGAAGTGCAATTTTCCTCTGTTCTATTTTCATGCTTTGCAGGAAGGCAAATTATTACCAGGAAAAAAAATATTTCTGAAGTAGAGTAATGAGAAAACAAACAAATTTGACAGGAGCTAGAATATGATTCTGACCTCTTTAAAAATAGGAAATGTGCTCGGCAGTTTAAATATAGTTTTTTCTACTTTTGTCCGCAGTATTCCCGCTCTGATTTCTCTCCGGCTCATAATCAGTCCTTTGCTTTAATTGAGCTAGTGCGCTGTAATTCTGCTGCAAGGCATAAGCAAAATGAGATTTATATCATCCATTTGTAGAGCACTGCTCATTTTGTGAGGTCACCTGGAGAGCACACTGGATTATGAGCAAATGGTACTTTACTGTAGGTGTAATTTTCACTGCATTTTAACTTGTGCTACCACATCATATTATGTGCACCATTACATCGTTGCTTATGGATCATTTTGTCTTTGTGGAACACTTTGTGCTAATTTATTATCTCGCCAAAAGTCATCTGCATAGCGTATGTGCAGTGTGCTAATGATGATTCACACTGCTGATATAAAGAGTGTTTTGCAGCTGCTATTGGTGTTCATATACATATATATATATATATATATATATATAGAGAGAGAGAGAGAGAGAGAGAGAGAGAGAGAGAGAGAGAAACAAAAAGCGATGGACTGGGAAAAGAGGGAGAACAAAGGGGAGGAAAGGTTCTGATGCTCCAGTTCCATCAGTCGCTGTCTGAATTAGGGCTTGCCAGAGACACAAGTTATACATTTACATAAGCACATAGAGGCTATTTTAATGCAGCTATAAAGAATAGATGATTGCATATTTCCTAATACCCTCTGTATAGGATACAGCCTCTTTCTCCTAATCAGCCATTTAAAAAAGAATCCAATGCAATCAAAGTCATAATAATTATATGCAGATGCAATGTCTCTCCCAATGCTAATAACATCCAAAAGCTGTCAGTGGGTTCTCATACACAGACTAATTCTTTCCCTAACTCTCATTTCAACCCCCACCTGACATGAAATCCAGTATCAATTAGCACCTTGCTGGCTAACAGCAAGATCCTGGCTGTCTATTAATTGAAGAGGGTTACTATAGAAACAGAGGATGCTAATCCTCAAGATGGAGAAAGAAAAGAGGGTCTTTAGGCCTCCCAAGAGAAGTGAACATCTTTTCAACAGTCAGTAACATCTTCTTATTATCTGACAGCAGTCCATTAAATTATTATAATTACAACGTGTGAAGCAGCAGAAAAGTTAACAGTAAAATGTTTGAGTCTTTTACAGTTAATATCTCAATTAAACTTGAGGAAATAAAAGATCTATCAGCTTGATTGTGTTTTCCCTGTGATTCAGTTTGAAAATAATGTAAAAATCAATTAATATCTGCACACATATGTTAGTCACAAACAGATATTTGGACTCATCACAGGAGTTAAAACAGGTATATTAACAATAGCTGCACTCCACTGCTTTTATGCATGCTGGTTCTCTATGAATGCTTACTGGGCTACCTAATGGAGCTCAGCCATTAATATTATTATGCTTATGTTTGTTTGTTTGTTTTTTTCTGCTGCCATGAAATAGGTCTGTTTACAAAGACTTAATAGACAGCTATACTAGCAAACATCCTCGTGCAAATGATCCCCACTACAGTTTTATGTTTTTAGCTAAATGTGAAAAAAAAGATAACAGAGGCCTAACATTGTGGCATTAACAATGTGATTCCCAAAGAGCTATTAGCTAAAGACAGCAGATCCCTAAAAATTGGAGGAGAAACTGGTCAAGTGAAGGACAAAAGACAAAAGAAGGGTAAGCCAGGGTAAGTCTAAAAAACTATCTTCAGCAGATGAAGGGGGGATCTTATCTTCTTTAGTTCGAGTTGTTGTCACTGTGTACAGAGGAGAGGGGTAAAATAGTGTATACAGCCAAAACACAGTGGAACATCTTTACAAAATTACTATCATGATAACCATGCAATACCATCTGTAAAGTGTCTAATTCACTTCATTCTTCGTTTTTCAGCATAACAATGATTCCGAACACATTACCAGTGCAGTAAAAGCCTGCGTGGATTGAAAAGCACACAGTATAAAACTATCAATCAAGGACTGGCCTTGCCAGAGCCCAAATCTCAGTGTGGGATAATTTTGACAGAGAACAAAACAAAAAGCAACCAACATCCAAAGAAGAGCTTTGAATAGCCTTCAAAAAGCCTTACGAACAATACTGAAGACTGCTTAAATAAATTATAACAAAGCTTGCCTAAGATAGTTGAGGCTGCATTGAAGAAAAAAAATGGCTACACCAAATATTAGCAACTATTTGAAGCTTGTTAGAATTGTAACAATTTTGTTGTTGCCTTTTATAGGCTATATTATTCAACCCCAATTCCAATGAAGTTGGGACGTTGTGTAAAATGTAAATAAAAACAGAATACAATGATTTGCAAATCCTTTTCAAGCCATATTCAATTGAATACAAAGATAAGATATCTAAGGTTCAAACCGATAAACTTTATTGTTGTTTTGCAAATCTTCAGTCATTCTGAATTTGATGCCTGCAACACGTTCCAAAAGCTGGGACGGGAACATGTTTACCACTGTGTTATATCGCCTTTCCTTTTAACAACACTCAATAAGCTTTTGAGAACTGAGGACACTATCTGAAGCCGTGTAGGTGAAATTCTTGCCTATTCTTGCTTGATATACAACTTTTGTTGCTCAACAATCCGTGGTCTCTGTTGTTGCATTTTACGCTTCATAATGCCCCAGTGTGCAGCCAGTACCTAGCACTCTCTTACTACGAAGCCATGCTGTTGTAACACAGGCAGAATATGGCTTTACATTGCTCTGCTGAAATAAGCAGGAACGTCCCAGAAAAATACATCGCTTGGATGGCAGCATATGTTGCTCTGAAACTTGTATGTATCTTTAAGCATTAATGGTGCCTTCACAGATGTGCAAGTTACCCATGCCATGGGCACTAACATACCCCCATACCATCACAGATGGTCCTTTTCCTCTTTGGCCCACATGACATGGCAGCCATGATTTCCAAAAACAATTTGAAATGTGGACTTGTCAGACCACAGCACATTTTTCCACTCTGTGGCAGTCCATCTAAGATGAGCTCGGGCCCAGAGAAGTCTGTGGCGTTTCTGGGTGTTGTTGATACATGGTTTTTGCTTTGCATGGTAGAGTTTAACTTGCACTTATAGATGTGGTGACGAACAATGTTAACTGACAATGGTTTTCTGAAGTATTCCTGGGCCCACGTGGTAATATCCTTTACAGAATGATGTCGGTTTTTAATACAGTGCTGCCTGAGGGATCAAAGGTCATCCAGTGTTGGTAATCGGCCTTGATGCTACCAGCAGAGATTTCTCCGGATTCTCTGAATCTTTTGATGATATTATAGACAGTAGATGATAAAAAAAATCCGTAAATTCCTTGCAATTGTACATTTAGAAAGGTTGTTGTTAAACTCCTGGACAATTTGCCCATGCATTTGTTCACAAAGTGGTGAACCTCACCCCATCTCTGCTTGTGAAAGACTGAGGCTTTTAGGGGATGCAAACACCTGTTTCCAATCAACCTGTTCACCTGTGGAATGTTCAAAACAGGTGTTTTTTGAAAATTCCTCAACTTTCCCAGTCTTCTGCTGTCCCTGTCCCAGCTTTTTGGAATGTGTTGCATCAAATTCAAAATGAGTAAAAATTTACAAAACAACAATAAAGTTTATCAGTTTAAACATTGGATATCTTGTCTTTGTAGTGTATTCAATTGAATATAGGTTGAAAAGGATTTGCAAAATAATCATTGTATTCTGTTTTTATTTACATTTTACACAACATCCCAACTTCATTGGAATTGGGGTTGTACTTTATTTCCAGATATGTTTCAATAAATTGCTAAACCTATTTTTCTTAATTTTTGCTTCTGCAACTTTGAACTATCTACCTTCTGTTGTAACAAAACAAATTTCCCACGTGTGGCACTAATAAAGGTTAACTTATCTTATTTTCAATTACCCTTAGAAAATTCAAAATAAAGAGTTTTGCACCCTACTGCCAGGGTAATAACAAGTAGATAATCAATACCCTGCATAACAAATATTAATGGCAACACCAAAACTAAAGAAAGGATTTAATGCCTGTGCCTGACGGTATTATTGATGCCAATTGTCATTTGCATGACCCTAAAAGGTGACATTTCATCTGTGACACTGTACAGAAACAGTAATTACAGAAACCACTTCACAGTTGGACTCATTGAACAGTTGGATTAAATCCCTGGAGCCAGTCAGTGTCTTTCAATTAGTGCTTCCTCAACCTGTCAACATATTGAAGAGCAAGACAGTTAAATAGCACCTGCTTATTCACCCTGAGAAGAACATCACCCTCATGTCTCTGTAAGGTTATGTAATGTAATGTAATTTCTGCAGGTGTGGAAACACCTGCATCCTGCTCAGTAAATTGCAAGCAAAACAACACTGTTAGCTGTATTGTGGTATTCCAATTTATAATTGGAGATCTGGCACAATTAAGCAAACTCCGTCTGGTTATAAAATCATGTCATATGAGCCAAAACTGTTATTATGATAGACACCGTGGTGGATCTATTTTCTACATTTCTGCAGAAAATACTGAATGTTTAGTTTTTTGGGGGGGTTGTATATTGATTTCCTTTATTAATGTTTATCTTTAGTTTAGAATATAGGCTTTATATTTACATAAATCATTGTCTAAATATGTATTATATATTTCAGTATTTACAATATAAACTGATAGATAGAAGAAAACAGATTTTACCAGTGATTCTGTTAGTTTAGACGCACTGTGTCATGCTGTTTGTTACAAAATCTGTGCCAGCTTTAAGTCATTAGTGGGGAACAAAAACTCTGCTCAGAAGATTAGCTACATCCATTGTTTTCAGCTGTGGCACAGCATGTCCTTTAGCTCAAATGACACTCGTGTTATCCAGAGCATAACTGATCCGAAAGCTTGACTCTAAGATGCTTAAACTGCTGGGTTTTTCTGCTTCTGATATCAGAATTTCTCTTGAATATGAATGCATATTCGAAGCAATCCTACACCACTCAGGAAATCAGCAAAGAGAGCCAGCATGAGGAGAAGTGCTGCAGAGGTTGATATTATTATGGTCTCCCACTGACCTCAAATAAGCCCACAACCTACCCATACACACAGATACACACATCTACACCTCTCTTTCTCTCTCTGTAAAACACACATTCTCTCTCTTAAACACACACTTTCTCTCTTTCTTGCACTTTCCATCCTGATTAGGGTTGATAAAGGATCACTGTGCATTAAAAAATGCCTACCTCCCATGTGGTTCCTTTACTGCTTAATGGCAAAAATCCAGGTGTGGTGGATTACAGCTGGTTTGTGCGTCATAGCTAAATGCCACCATTCTCTTGAGAGTGGCTTCATGGTGGGCTATTGCTACTTTCAGATGGTGTGCCAACCCCAGGGCCAACTAATGACGCTAATGAATGTCTTTGGTACTGGTGGAAAGAGAGCTTAAATATTACAGTGAATATTGTCCCTTCTATTCAGCTAGACTGTGGAAAGGCACTGGTACTCCTTTGTGAAGAGAAGATGTATATTTTAGCCATGCTAATTGCACCTACAGATATTTACTGGTATTAAAAGGAATCTTGGTGATTTTGGTGTGTAACAACAGGATATCACCATTTTTTTCTTGTGAAATATTTACAGATATACAAAATATAAAGAATATTTAAATTTGAGCAAGATCATAAAATAACTAGTATTGATCAAGTTTGTTATCAAAAGAATAATTTTAATTGTACATTACTGTGTTCATTACTGTTCTTGCATACACCAAGTTAACTAAAGGAGGATTTTGGGTCACCTGATTCAGCCCTAAATATGTGGTTAATCACAAAGGAAACTTTTCAGCCCAATCTAAGGGGGGGCTGAAAGCTGAAGGCTCTGTTTACCATCCTACTTTTAGGAATTACAACTAAACCAGCAGTACTAGATGAAATACTCTATTGGGGTGATATGGTCTTTAAGATAAGATGGAGCCTGGTCATTTAAGACTTAGTATGTAAGGAGAAAAATTTTAAATTCAACACGGAAGTTAAAAAGGGGTCAATGAGGAAAAGCTAATATTGGAGAAGTGTGGTCGGTCTTTCTAGTCCCTATCAGCGCTCTAATTCTGGATCAAATAAATTACAGCATTCCAGCCTAGAAGTAATGAATGCTTCAACTAGTTTTTCATCATCACTCTGAGAAAGGATGTTTCTAATTTTAGAACTATTTCTCAGATAAGAGAAGCCAGTCCTGCATGTTTGTGTAATGTGCATGTTGAAGGATATATACTGGTAAAAAATGAAGTTTTCTCACAGTAGTATTGGCAATGCCATCCAGAGTAAGTACCGGGTTAGACAACATGTTTCAGGTTTTTGAGGGCCAAATATGATAATATTTTTTGTCTGAATTTAGGAGAAAAAAAAATTATGGGACACCCAGATCTTAACACATGTTAAAAATTGACTTGTGTCATCTAGCCTCATATATCGATAAAGCTGGCTGTCATCTGAATAGGAATCAAAATGCATCAAAAATATTTTCTATTAATGTTACCTAAGGGGGAGCATGTCTAATGTAAATACTATTGATCCTAGCATAGAGCCTTGTGGGACTCCATGACTAAATTTGACATGAGAAGAGTGCTTCCCGTTTACATGAATAATTTGGAATGTATCAGATCGATATGATTCCAACCACTGCAACGCATTTCCTTTAATACCTATGGTGTATTCTAATCTCTGTAATAAAATATTTCCACAATACCAGCTCCGGTTACTTATTACCCAATAACATGAATGTCAGTGTAATATAACCCAGCTAAAACTACTGCTGAAACAAGCTGTTACCAAGATATTACTTTTGTAACTAAGTGGTATCAACTTGCTATTAATATAATATTACTTTCATAATGTATAATATAATGTGACTGTTCTGTAATATAAAGTGTAAACATATAGGGACAAGACATTAAAAAAACATAAAAGGCCCCCAAAGTAATGCCTTGAAGAGCTTTTTAATGTTGTTGTATGTTTCTGCCTTTTATTCAAGACTGAATGTGTAAATAGAGACGCATACAGGGGTGGTGTAAAGTGACATTATTGTTTTCAATATTGTCAAATTGCTGCTAATTCTGGTAGTTAGTGTCTGCAAGTCTGCTTTGCCAAAAGACCTTGAATGTACATCACACAAAGAACCTCGACCCCTTTATCAGTCCTGGTGGTCGCCATGGCAACAGTGGCCCCATCCAGACAGTTCATGAGGGCTATTAGAAACAAGGGGTTTCTGCATCAGTAGACCCTGTGCAATAGCTAAGCTGAATGTACTCGAAGGAAACTAATAAGTCTCAGTTCTTGTGTAGAATTCATCAGGGATTATTTTTTTACAAAATATCAAAGCTTACAGTTCCTCAGAATGCAGTTATGATTATGCAGCAATATAATAGTCATTTAGCAAAGCCTAACTGGTTACACTAATTTTGATAGAGGAGCAAAACAGCTAACTCGGATAACCTCAAGAATACTTTAACAAAATAAAAAAAACAAAAAAGTGTCACATGATAATGTCAAATAATGAATCTAGATTTTTAGGGTAAATAAAACTTTAAATCAAATCTGCCAAGGTCAATGGGCATTTAAGGGAAATGTAGGGTACTCATGGGTCTTATAGTTCATAAGCATGCCAAAGGAGCGCATTATCTTGACAAAATGTGTTGATACTCTAAAACAAAGGTTCATTACAGAGCTGTATCAACGCACTTTTCCCCAGAGGTGTGAATGCATTTCTAATGGAAATGCTGTTTTGTGAAATTATGGATGCACGATATACACAATATCCAAACATGAGGTTTTATAAAAAGCCCTGCACCAGACAGGCTGTTAAATGCAAAGGTGATGTCAATTTCCATTAAATGTTATGCAAAATTTAAAAAAAAACTGCAAACATGCTGAATGGATATGATGGCAAAATTTAAATAAATGTCCATGCATGCAGAGGGTACGAAAAGAGACTGATCATGCAGAAACATTGTACCACATCTTGTCTTCTGCATGACCTTACTTTGTCTTTGCTCGAGTTAGTGCTGTTGCCAGGATACAATTTCCTATGGCAACACTTGAGCCGAGGAGGTGAACAGCAGTGAAAGGATTCAGGTAACCGGCTGCTTTGCATCCTGTGGACCGGAAGCCCATACATAGGCATATATGCACACCCGCACACATAAGCAGCCCTCAAAGTTCAGTTTGATTCACCAAGGCAGCTGACATTTTTCACCCGCACACAAAATGAAATCAAACCCAATTTGTGCAATATTACATAACTCTACAATGCATGCTGAAGGTATCTATGCATAATATATTGAAAATTGTGTGGTTATGGATGTGTTATGTGTTTATGTCTAGCAGAATTAGTCACTTCTTTGTGCCTTGTGCGCATAATCATTACTTTTGCACACAAATATACACTCAGCTTCTATCCTCAGTTGAATAGAATGAAAGTAACATTTATTGTGGTGGACTGCAAGAGTAGATGAGATTGTATGCATGACTGTTGTGCTAAGTATACGAGCTTTAATAATGGAAGGAGCCGCAGCACAGCTTAAAGTTTGAGACACTCATTCCTCTGAGAGATTTTAAAGCATTGCCATATTTATAGTCATGTTTTAATTAGGTGGTAGTGTGCATGCGTGTATGTGTGTGTGCATTTTTTTTTTTGAGTAAATGAATTTCATTGTGGTGTTGTGCCCTAAAATTTAAAGCATCAACTAATTAATTAACTAACTAAATATATGAACAGTAGCTTATTGTATATTCGTTGCAACACACAGGAGATCCTCTCCATCTGTATGTGTGCATACTGCCACCATTCGTTGGAGGGGCATTACTACCTCAGCCGTGCAGCTTCTTGTCACTGATTCTGAAGCGTATTAATCTTGAAAAGTATTTCTCTTAATTGTCAGATCGAACTTGGAAAAGCAAAACGGTCTCCTTTGCCCCGTCCTCCATATTTGCAGACCAAGGCTGTTTCACAGAATAAAGCGTCTTGACAGGTCTGTATGTTTTTCTATTTTCTCAAGCACTTCCACATCCTCATGGTCATCACTGAACTTAACAGTTTCACAGGAAGCAGCACGTCATTGCTAAAGCACCACGCCAACACTTGCTCATTGACCCTCAACTCTACTGGATTCAAATGATGAAAGTGTCAGGGATGCTGAGCTTACACTACTCAGTGCTGTGATGAGCATTGTTAGGTGGGGTGAGGTGGTGAGCGGGGCCTCTTCATCAATGGGACTCCATTATGACTCATCTGTACTGAACACCCACAACCTATCCTTGCTGTGCAGAGCTTCCCTTTGTCCTGCTGAGTGTGTCTCATCCAGCACTTGAGAGATGAGGACTCGCTGTCTATATTTTATATTGTTGCAAAACACATAACTGCATCAGACAGTAAATTCAGTCCGCCACAATTTATGATCCGTTTTCCCACTTATGTGTGTTAGACTTGAGACCAGGAAAGAATCTATTATGCTTGCGTAAATAGATTGAGTGAAACTGAATCGGAATTCTTGGTTAAAAAGGGGGAATGAATTTCCGGTGACAGACAGTCCTCCGCTTTTCTGTGGCACAAACCGACTGCAGCCTCAGTTCAGTTTAACTACAGTTACAAGCATAAGTTGTAACTGGATAACTAGAAAACTTGCTCAGGCTTTATTTTGCAGTTTAATAAGAACTGTCCCTCCTGCATATAAATGCACTCTCAAATTGTCCACAAAATTTTAACACAGAGTAAATGGTCTGGTTCTGATAAGGCACTTTTCTGCTCAGCTTGAGCATTTAAAGCGGTTTATACAACATGTCTCATTCACCCATTCACACAAGCATTCTACCTAACATTCACACACACATTCACACTCCCATGAATGCCCCTGACCAGCTAGGGATTTTGTATCTTGCCCCAAGGATACTTCAGTGTGCAAACTGGAGCAGCAAAGGATCAAACCGCCGAACTTCCAATTAGTAAATGACCTGCTCTGCCCCCTAAACTGCAACCAGCCCTCAAAGCTGACCTCTCAACAGGTCAGCTTTTACAAGAACAGGGAAATTTATCCACAGGCAAGCAACTCAAAGTTCAAAGTTCAGTTTTCTGTGTAACCAGTAAAGTATTTCTTTTCACAAGCTGTCCTATAACACATAAAAGTACACCAAACATCAAATGAAGCCTGTCTGACTTCTGTTTGAGCGTAATCTCAGACAGTCATCACCCCTGCATCCAGCAGTCACTATTCTGCCTTCTCATATCAGGGCTTATGAGTAATTCTTAGTCCATCCATTCATCCACTTCTCCTTTTCAGGGTCGCGGGGGGTGCTGGAGCCTATCCCAGCTGTCATAGGGTGAGACTGGACAGGTCGCCAGACTGTCGCAGGGCCAACAACCATTCGCACTCACATTCACACCTATAGACAATTTGGATTTTTCAATTAACCTATCCCCACAAAGTACATGTCTTTAGACTGTGGGAGGAAGCTGGAGTACCCGGAGAGAACCCACGCAAACACGGGGAGAACATATGAACTCCACACAGAAAGACCTCGGCCTGATGGTGGAATTGAACTCAGGACCTTCTTGCTGTGCGGCAGTAGTGCTTACCACCGTGCCACCATAATTCTCAGTAATTAAACTTAAAATAATAATAATAATTCACCATTATATATCTGCAAAGAGAAAAATCTATAAATCTGACACTACCTGGTTTTGTGCAGCAGGAAGTACATCTAAATATTTGCTAGAAAAAAGCCAACTCAGCGAGGAATTCATAAAATGCAACAAAAACAAACCAACATCACCACGTCACCATTTCTTCAACATCACCTCTAAAATTTAAAAAGAAAAGAGTCCCAAACCTTTGTTCTTCAGCATGTACTTTCTAATGAAAGGTTTGACATCATTTCTTCTATTCATTATGCAAATTTGGTCTATGGGCTTTTTTTTTTTTTTTTTTCCAGGATAGCTGCTAGCA
>VUQR01016107.1:55685-66948 GCA_015108515.1 Hemichromis elongatus
GTTATTGCAGAATAAAAGTGCTTTCCTTTGTGGAGTTATGAAGACATACAGACAGAGAGAAAAACAAGGAAGTAAGGTACAAGAGTCCACCAAGGGCCCAGATGAGGCAAAAATAAAGGTAAACAAAGTCATTTGGCTAAGCTCTTTTGTGTAGCGGGTCAGATTGAATGTCATATTAACACGCCCCTTTAGTCGCAGGTCAGTTAATGTTTGTTTGCCTGTGTGTGTGTGTGTGTTTTTAGGCCCTGTTGGAGCGCACAGGATATACCCTGGATGTCACTACAGGCCAGAGAAAATATGGGGGTCCTCCACCTGAGGATGTGTTTAAAGGCACTCATCCAGGCAGTGGAACTGAGGTAGAGAAGCGATTCAAAGATTAAAAAAATGTCTGTCATGATTTCCAAGGCTGGGTTTTATTATTTTTGTAAGATTTATAAAATTTAAGCTACAGTGTCATTCATAAAGACTGTAATGTTTTGCAAATCATTAAGCTCACTCCCATTTTTTTCCCCTCGGTCCCTCCTCAGGTTTTTGTTGGAAAAATCCCCAGGGATTTGTATGAAGATGAGCTGGTGCCGCTCTTTGAGTCCGCTGGTCCCATCTGGGACCTCAGGTTAATGATGGACCCTTTATCTGGTCAGAACAGAGGTTATGCCTTCATCACATACTGCAATAAGGATGATGCACAGAAGGCTGTGAAGCTTGTAAGTAATGTCGTGGGAAATATCAGTCCATATTTTAACTGCTTGAGGGAAAATAGACTTAAAGGTTTACTTATAAGAAAGCAAAATAACTTGTGCTTCACAGTATTGTCAGTTCCTTTCACTCATTTGTTGACTTGTCTGGTTTATTTTTACAGTGTGATAACCATGAAATCCGCCCTGGCAAGTACTTGGGAGTTTGTATATCTGTTGCAAACAATCGCCTGTTTGTCGGATCGATTCCAAAGAACAAAACAAGAGAAAGTATATTGGAAGACTTTGGAAAAGTGACAGGTTTGTTTCTAATGTGCTTTTTTTAGAGACTCACTTAAACAAATCGTCAGTGCTGAAAAATGATTGACACACATACAACAACACTTGTGATAGTCAGATATTATTGTTTACCTCACAGAGGGTCTCCAAGAGGTGATATTGTATCATCAGCCGGATGACAAGAAAAAGAACCGTGGTTTCTGTTTCCTCGAGTATGAGGACCATAAGTCCGCGGCACAGGCTCGCCGTCGCCTGATGAGCGGCAAGGTCAAAGTGTGGGGGAACCCTGTTACTGTAGAGTGGGCTGACCCTGTAGCTGAACCAGACCCAGAGGTTATGGCTAAGGTTAGCAATTTTAGTGTTTCATTGTTTAATACACATCAGGCATTCTCTGCATTCCAGTGTGACAAACATACTGGTTCCTCTGTTATTACAGGTAAAGGTGCTCTTTGTGAGGAAGCTGGCAACAGCAGTGACTGAAGAGCTCCTTGAAAAGACCTTTTCCCAGTTTGGAAAGCTGGAACGAGTGAAGAAATTGAAAGACTACGCTTTTGTCCATTTTGAAGAGAGGGATGCTGCCGTAAAGGTGAGTTTCTCATGCTTTGGCCAAAGTTTTTTGCTTGTGTGATGATTCCGTGTGTTTATTTTGTCAGTAACTGATTGTTTTTCTTGATTAGGCAATGGAGGAGATGAATGGGAAGGAACTGGGAGGAGAAGAAATTGAGATCGTCTTGGCAAAGCCCCCAGACAAGAAGAGGAAAGAGCGCCAAGCAGCTCGGCAGACTACCAGAAATGCGGGGTGAGTCAGAGATATCTGGTCAGCTGACTTCTTCTCATTTAAGGAATCAATTGTTTGAAGTGATGTCTTCTTCTTTCCAGGTATGATGACTACTACTACTACCCACCTCCACGCATGCCTCCGCCAGGCCGAGGCAGGGGCCGTGGTGGCCGAGGGGG
This sequence comes from Hemichromis elongatus, assembly GCA_015108515.1. Taxonomy (NCBI): domain Eukaryota; kingdom Metazoa; phylum Chordata; class Actinopteri; order Cichliformes; family Cichlidae; genus Hemichromis; species Hemichromis elongatus. The sequence continues at coordinate 57,617 of VUQR01016107.1, forward strand.
CTATGCCTATCCACCAGATTACTATGGCTATGATGACTACTACGATGACTACTATGGCTACGACTATCATGACTACCGTGGTGGCTATGAAGACCCTTACTACGGCTACGAAGACGTGTACAGCATGAGGGGCCGTGGTACTCGTCCCAGCAGGGGAGGTCCACCTCCCCCTAGGGCTCGTGGAGCTCCACCGACACGAGGCCGGGGTGGCTACGCCCAAAGAGGGCCACCCCTCGGTGGTCCGAGGGGTGGCCGAGGAGGGCGGGGTGCCCCTTTCCAGCCTCAGAGGGGCCGCGGTCCTCGCGGGGCCAGGGGCAATCGCGGCGGAAACGTCGGCGGAAAGAGGAAGGCAGACGTGTTTAACCAGCCTGACTCCAAGCGCCGCCAGACCAACAACCAACAGAACTGGGGGTCCCAGCCCATCGCCCAGCAGCCCCTGCAGCAAGGGGCCGACTATTCCGGTAACTATGGTTACAGTAATGACACCATGGAGTTTTCACAGGATTCTTATGGGCAGCAGTGGAAGTAGATGCACCAAAAGGTATTTGGCAACAAAAAAAAAAAAAAAAAAAAAAAAAAAAAAAGAAAAACAATAAATAAAAAAACAAACAGGAGATTGGCCACAATGTTTTTGATTGACTTTTTATTCTTCATCCTTCATGAAAAATATCTGTATATATCTCAGAAAAAATAAAAATAAACGGACAGACCCCAGAATTGGCTCAAGATGATTGGCTGGAAAGCCTTTTGGCTGAAGAAATGAACGTAACCGTTGTGGTGAATCATTTCCTACTCCTACGGTTACATTGGGACACGTGTCTTTAGAAAAAGAAAAACACTCAAAAAACGCTTTTATTGTTACTTTTTGTTCCTGGTTCTTTTTAAAGCCAACAACGAACATTTACACACAAAAAGAAAAAAAAGTGGACGTTTCCTTCTCAAAAGGTCTGAGACAACATTAAATAATGAGTATTGCCTTGCAGGAAGTTTCTGTCCATGCCCCTTTCCTCCCTTCTCCTTCTTGTACTCCCTTTATTTGTGGTTTCTCATAGTTGCTTTAGGGACTTGCTTGTAAATAAATGCATATGGTAGAGCTTTCTTACGTCATTTTTTTTTTCTTTTTGTTTTTGCAACGGTGGAGAAAAGAATCCACAGGAAGGAAGAAAAATCAAAGTTTTGTAATGTTTAAAGTGTATGCCTAGCATTTCTAGATATAGACAATTGTGGTTTTTTGTTTTTTAAACTGATACCATAACTTCCTATGTTTTCTTTAAACTTGCCCAGTAGAATTTGGTTTGGCTTACCTTAAGAGCCATAGCAGTTTGTTCTCTGATGTTCTTTGTATTTATAACTTTTACGTTTGTTCCGTTTCAATAAAACTCAGCTGAGCATCAGTCAATTGTCAGATACTCAAATTCCGTGTTGTCATTCAGTATTTGATTTGATTTTTAATCTCAATTCTCACATTTGGATGAATATCTTCTTTTCCAAGTCAAATTCTTTCTCTCTCAAAGGTTAATCACAAACGACTGAAATTGCGCAGTCAGACAACGGGACGAGAATTCGAAAGGTGTCCGGATGATACAAAAACAGGATTTATTTTTTTTGTATTCCTTATTCTTCAGACTGCAGTAATATCCTGCACACTGAATTCATGTTGTGAATGTTGCAGCAACAATTAAAGGGACCGCACTGTAAATTGGACTCCTTGCAATTACCCAAGATTGTTCCTGTCTGTCAAACGGTGAACAACCAGCCTACCGTCACTTAAGTCTGTCATTTATGACAAGAAGATGGATAGCAATTTACTCTTGTGAAAATAATGCAAGCGCTTATTGAGCTTTTTGTTGACAAACATACCATTTAATAATTGGGGAACAGTGGGTAGCTAAGACAGGATTTTTACAGGTGTAAATTTCCAGCGCCTCCCAACTCCAATGTTTTTTTCCCTCTTCTTTAGGGCTGACATCTTATGAAACTTAAACTCTGTATCCACAAGCTTTCAAGACAAGGACAGTTTTGGATAATAGTAAAAAAAAAAATGATTTGCTTTGTCCTGATACTGACCTACTTACAACATTTAGAGCAACACATTTGACTTGGAATGGATTTTCTGCAGCTAATTTCCAAAATCTGCACATCATGTCATCGTCTTTTTCTCTCCTTTTGAAGACCTCAAGGATCTGACCATCCAAATTTCCTAAAACCCACCTCCAGCTATAGCGAGCGATCACCTGTCAGGATCTGTTTAGAAAACTTTTTGGTTTTGCTTTGTTTCTTTTAGCCATTGCGTTTTGGTGCCATGGTGTCATTGTATTTTGTTTCATGTGTCTGTCCTCTTATTCCAACCTGCCTAGGTGGAGAAGCATTGAGAGCGGCACCGCTAGAATGAGGAACTCACCTGAACGGTACTCAAGGGTGAGCTAGCCTTGCACAGAGTACTGTCTCCTCTTCTCTAGCTAATTGTAATCACTGGAGAAACACTAGCCCTAATTATACACTATGCTTTTATCATCTCTTTGCTAATATACACTGCTGTGAATCAACCTTTTTTTTTTTTCTTAGGGTTTTTTTGTGGGGGGTGGGGGGTTCTCTTTTCCAGGCTGTCAAGAAGACACATAAATTGGTTGAAGAATCATTGGAAATAATATTTCAAACCGGCAGGTTTCTGGGGTTTAGAGAACATGGGGATAATGGGTATTTCATTAATGTAGTGCCATTTTTTTCATCTAAAGGTCAATGGGAGTCATGCACAAATTTAGACTGATTAAACAGCCAGAAGGGCAGCCAGCCAAGGAATTTGGTAAGCACTTGTAAACCTAAAATTATGCAAAACACCTGCTGCCTGTCTCGGCTTACTGCACCAAAATCGTCTCAGTTGTCTGCACGCGTTCTCTAATTTGGGCGGTGGGCGAGGAATGGACATTTTTCCCCTTCTGCGCCACTAGAGGTAGCACCTCTGCACCAGCACTACCAGTGGTGCATTTTTTCCTTAGCCAATGCTGCACTTATTGGCCATTTTCGTAGCAGATTAGGTGTTAGTTAGGGGTCCATATTTACTAGAGGAGCTGCTTTTCATATTTATTCAATCAGATTTTGAGCTGCTGACTTAAACATCTGTGAAACTGGCCTGTGTTTAAACAAAGGCTGCACCTCTAAACTGATGTCTCTACCCTTTACCGCCACAAGATGGCAGTAAAAGGGCTACATTATTTATGTTTCACAGGTAAGCCGGGGATGTAGAGCTAGTTACTGACACACATTTTAATTAAAGTGCCTGCAAATGCTGGAGTTTCTATAAACAGCCTCTCATGTCAGAACTGTGTCTTTATATGTTGCCTCTTGTCACCAGGCAGTAAAGGAGCTGCCCCCATCCATGTGAATGGGTTCACAGAAATGGAAGGGACTGATTGGTAAGATTGTTCATTATCAAGTAACACTCAGAAAGACTAAGTATTTTATTTTTAGGTTAGTTTATCTTTTAAAACATAATGTTGGATGCCCTATTTCTAAACTTCCCAGAGCAAGTAAGTCTTATTAGGTTTTCAGAATAAAAATATATAAAGTTATTAATCTTGGGGATTTTATAACTGAGCATCATATGACTCTTTGCAGTCATGTGCAGGGTTTGATGGTTAATGTTTAAAAATTGATCAACCAGGATTTGTTAGCAAGCTTTGTGTGTGTTTTCTAGGGACTCCTATTTCTGAAGATAAACCACATACCACGAGATGAGGAAGGTGCAGAGGTCCCGAATCGAGGATGCACATCAACCACGTCAGTCTCAAGAGAAGTCGGAGGTGAGAAAGCTTTGCATCTTAGTATTTGTGTATGCCCATCTCAGCTAGAGCAATATTATGCATCAGAGATGTGAAGATTTTATAGTTCTTGATTCTTAAATAAATAAAAACATATATATTTTTTTTTTGTCTTTGGACAGAAATGGAAGAAAAAGTTGGACAAATGACCCACAGCTCCATCAGAGGCCTTTGGCTCCACCTAGTAGGCTGCCACTGCTCATTCATCCAGCTCAAAGATTTACTACTGGAAGAGGAAATGATCTATGTATCGGACTGTTTGATGTATGTTATTGCACAAATAAATTTGCAGCTTTGTGTGTGCATATTTTTTTTTTGTATAAACACAATATTATACCACAACAGCATTTCTGAGATCTCATTGGAAGTCATTGAGTGCAGTAAACTATAGCTAACTGTTTCATAGCACATTTCAAGTCAAACCAGTGGAAATGGGCAATAGGGGAGTGAGCATATGTGGCTCACTGTAGACCTCAGCCAGTCAAGGTGACTAAAGTGACTGTGTTCAGCTCACTGCCTCACATCACTTAATACAATTAAATACAGGGAGCACAGAGTTGACCTAACTACAAGAAATTTGATGCCTTAAACGTTTTTATAAATATTACATTAGTCACACAGGATGTCTGCACCATGGCACATATAAATATATATTGTTAGATGTTCAGTCAAGTGTAGTACAGTGACAGATGGGCAGTGCGACAGTGGGGGCTGTTTGTTATTTTTGTTTTGTTTTTGTTTTTGCGGGCGGGGGGCTGAAACATGCGACATAACAGTCCTGCAAAGTCTTCTGAAGGTATGACGCTGTTTCTAAGCCTTCGTCGCTAAATGGTAAATAGGTTAAAAAAAAAAAAATACGTCGAAGCGGAAGTAAATTCTTCTAGTTCCTGTCATGTCATTATATGTCAATGCAGTGTTTTTAATTTAAACTTTTAAAACCCGTCTAACCCATCAGGTTCATTAACTTCATTTTTTTTATATATTAAAAATTGTTATAAAACTAATAATTACGTTATGTAGTTTTATTTTTAATGTGTGGTCACGTGATGTCAATACGTCACATGTAAATCCGAGTGAAGATGGCGGCCGCCGAGGGAGAGTCTTCGGTTCATAATGTGTCGGATGAATTATTTCAAAATTTTTACACTGAGGTAAAACGGATTTCACGTAAGATTATTAACTTTAAATTCTCGGTTGCTGTCTTTGCATCGACTGAAGCCGATTATTGAGCGGTTACCGCGTTTATCACCTACGAGGCCTGCCGACATCAGCTAACGAGAAGCTAACGTTAGACGAGATGTTTGTGAGCAGCTTCAGTCTTCTGTTAGTACAAAAAAACAACGCAGTTTGGGCTTTTTTTATTATTATTATTATCAGCAGCTAGTACTACAAGCCATGTTACCTGAACGATGGCTTGCTTAATAGCAGTTACTCCGTTGGCGGGCCCTTTATGGGGCTGCTGCTGGGTTAGTGTACATGTTGACCTTTATTTATTTAATGAGACTAGCTTCCCTGAAAGGATTAAGGACATCCTTTTCGTTCTTCGTATCTCATTCTTCGGGGCTGGCTGACATAATTCAGAAGAAAATAAAAAATGTATTCCGACATCCTTGTTTGCTAGGAACTTTGCATTGCGAAGTTTTTCCACTGTTTTGTTTTGCTGTTGTTGTTTTTTACTTGAATATCTATATATTAATTTAATTTATTGTTTTCAGGTGAAGCAGATTGAGAAGCGAGACTCTGTGTTAACCTCCAAGCAGCAGATTGACAGACTTCTCAGACCTGGCTCATCATACTTCAATCTGAACCCTTTTGAGGTAACTTAATGCACTAATGTGGGTTTTTTTTTTTACATTTATAATTACCATTATAAAATATGCTACCTATTTGATCTATGCATGTAGCCTTTTTAATAATTTAATCACACTTCACTTCTAATTAACAAAGGAACTACAATAATGTATACAGCTTTTAGGGTCTTATGTAATTCATATTTATATTTGATGCTTACTAATTATTTTTATGTCTGACCTAAATCAATGAACAAAATCAATTTTAAAATGTACACTTTTAAAAGTTGTGAATACAGATTTTAGGAATCAAATCATGCTTTTTTTACAGTGATAATTTTCTTTTTAACCCAATCCACCAACATTTAATTCTGTGCAATAATTTTGACTCCTCATATTACTCACATGATCAGTCTGAGAGGACCTGTGAGTGTCCAAAGTCACCCGTCAGGGACAAAATTCTGAAGCCTAATAACAGAACCAAAGAGTCTAGAAAATGTAAAAATAGCAAAACACTTTTATTATTAGAAGTGTTTTGCTTCCATTGAAGTTAAACGCATTAATTGTAACTTCTGGTAAAACCTAAAACAGTTAGTCTGTGCTATGAAATCGACAATAGTTTCTAAAGTTTCAAAGATAATGTTATTCAAAGTACTAAGTGCTTATTTTGTATCAATATTATGAAATCTAATGCTATTAACAGTTGTCGATTTCCAATCTTTTTCAGGTTCTGCAAATTGATCCAGAGGCAACAGATGAAGAACTGAAGAAAAGGTTCCGGGCGGTATGGAAGTCTTATGGGGGAGCAGGATTTCAGTGACCTCATCTTTACAGACATGGCGTGTTTTGGTTTTGGGTTTTTTTTTGCAATGCTCTTTTTGTTTTTAATTGTAAATCTCTTTTACTTGGCAGTTGTCCATTTTGGTCCATCCAGACAAAAATCAGGATGATCCAGACAGAGCGCAGAAAGCCTTCGAAGGTAACAATTCTCTCACTTACATCTCTTATGACTTGTATTTTTGTATAGCTTCAAGTTAATTAAAATGGGTTTTATTGGCTATTTGGACATAAACTGGAGGGAAAAAACAAAACATAAAAACTACTTTCTGTCTCATTGTTGTTTTTGTACAAATTAAAATACATGAGTACAACAAAAAAAAAAACAATTTGACTTTATTAGAGCCTCTGTGATACAGCTAATCTTACATCAAGCCTTAATGTTGTATTGTGTCCAGCTGTGGACAAGGCATATAAACTCTTACTGGATCCAGAGCAGAAGAAGAGAGCCTTAGATGTGATTCATGCAGGACAGGAATATGTGGAGCATATGGTGAGTGTTTTCCACACTGAAAAAAAAAATCTGATGCTTTCTTTCCACTTCCATGTTACTCAGCTTTCATTATCTGGACTTTTTTTAATGCAATGTTTCTTTATATTTTAAAGGTAAAAGAGAAAAGGAAACAGTTGAAGAAAGAAGGGAAACCACTCGATGTGGAGGAAGATGATCCCGAAATGGTAAGTTCTATTGAGGTTCTGAGACTTTTATTATAAAATTATTTTAATTTAAGAACCACAATATTTTAAAGGGAAGGCAAGTAAAGAAAAGTTCTTTCTTTATCATGAATTACTGTATTGGCAAGATGTAAAAAAGAGGGAAATGCTATCACTGCAAACCAATACCAGAATTTTGCACCAGAAAAGACACTGAAGTGTTTTGGTGCAAACTTGGTAGACCTTTGTTTTTTAAATCAGATTTCAGACACCATGGAAATTAAAGTACTTTGAATAAATACCCAGCAGTGTTACCAAGAGGCAATAAGGTGAATGACTTTAAATACCTGGGATCAACTATCTAAAGTAACAGACAGTCCAGAAGCAAGATGAAGACCAGAGTGTAGGCAAGGTGGAGACGGGAGGGGGTGATTTGTGACAGAAGGATAGCAACAAGAATAAAAAGAAAGGTTTTCAAGATAGTAGTGAGATCTCCTATAATGTATGAAAAAGTACTGACAAAAAGACGTCCAGAAGACCAGAATAGACAGGATTAGAAACAAGTAGATCAGAGGGACGGCTCAGGTTGAGCAGTTTGGAGACAAAATTAGAGAGGTAAGGTTGAGGTGGTTTGGACATGTGCAGAGGAGGGATAGTAAATATACCAGATTGAAGATGGAGTTGCCGGACAAGAGGAAAGGGGGATAAGCACAGAAAAGATTTGTGTGACAGAGGATAATAGGAATAGAGGTGAATGATCCACTGTGGTGATCGGTAAAGGGAGCAGCTGAATCCACAGTTAGTTCAGAATCTTCAGTTAAACTAACATTCCAACATGTGTCAGCCTTGGTTTAGTACCAGGGACCTTCTTGCTATGAGGAAACAGAGCTAACTCTTTTACATCATGTCATACATGTATTTTTTTTTTATCTCTCTCCAGTTTAAGCAAGCAGTGTACAAACAGACCATGAAGCTGTTCGCAGAGCTGGAAATCAAGAGGAAGGAGAGGGAAGCAAAGGAAATGCATGAAAGGTAATTGGCAAGTTTTTTAAGAACTTGGTGGCTGCTCTGTTGGACTAAAACTTTTATGTGTTTAACACAGAATTTTTTCATTCATAATATCCTGGATTTCTCTCAATTTACCAGGAAAAGAGCAAGAGAAGAAGAAATCGAGGCAGCAGAGAGCGCAAAGCGACAGAGAGAGTGGCAGAAAAACTTTGAGGTGCGCTCTTGTATGCCAGTCATTACGCATCTGTAAATGTAAACATGATGACTGCCTCTTGGTTTTCTTAATTGAAAAATAACATTTTTATTTGCTTCAGGAAACGAGAGATGGGCGTGTGGATAGCTGGAGGAACTTCCAGGCGAAAGGAAAAAGCAAAGAGAAGAAGAACAGGTCCTTCTTAAAGCCCCCTAAAGTCAAGATGGAACAGAGGGAATGATGTAAAACTGGACTTCGCTCAATTAAAATCCACTGTTTAAATGAAAGAAACACTTCCGTGTATCCTCTCCTTGTTGTCTGCGGTCATCTGTGTAATCATCATCACAGTCATCAGCATTGTGTTGTAGGACAACATCCCGACGCCGACAGCTGTAGTTTTGTACTTGGCTTTTCTAATGTACATATTTGTGATCTCGAGATGGAGATTATACCTGCCCCATGTAATAAAGAAATGCATCTTCCATTTGTGTGACTGAGGGTGAGAGCATGGTTTACTCTCATTTGCTTTGTTTTCCTTGTTTTGTTTTTTAAATAAATCTTTGTCTTAACAAGCCTGCTTCACTGTGGTCTCCAAAACTGTTAAAAGTTGCAGAAAAAAAGTGAAATAACCAGGTCATAGGATACAGATATCTATAAATTATGTGGCATCTATGCTTCTTATCTGGCTGCCATTGATTCCTTTTATAAGGAGAATATCGACTGGATACAAATTTACAAATGTGTTGTTGGAACAGGCATTCTTGTTAAGAACCTATGTCTCAGTGCATGTCTTCTGTGTATTCATAATATAAATTAAAGCAGCTCACTGTTTTACTCCCCAGTTATGTTGTTTTGGAGAAAATAAAAAAAAAAAAAACTGCTTAGTTTCTGTTTTGGCTTTTTTTTAAAGCACAAAATGAAAAAAAAACTCAGAAAAATGAACAGTTGGAAAATAAAATACAAGTTTAATAATTCAGTAATTTTTTTTTTTTTTGCAGTTGTGCTCAAGAAGCAATGGAGATGGCTACAGTG
>VUQR01016113.1:3738-16727 GCA_015108515.1 Hemichromis elongatus
GTTAAACACCCGTTACTATGTAACTATGTAAAATTCCCAAATATTATCCATGCAGTCACTTAATTATGTCAGTACAACATAAATAGAATAAAACTGACTGTAAATAAAGGAAGTAAATAAAGGAGACATGTATGTGGGGGTTTGTCAGTGCAGTTCAGCGGTCTGATGAGTAATGAAGCTGTCTGTGGTGAATTTGTGATGGTCGGGTTGAATAGAGCTTTTTTTTCAGTGGAGTCGCCGTATCTCCTCGCCTTTGCTACACTTGTGCATAATTAGGCTGTAGGTCTTAAGATTTTCGCATTTACCTTTCTCCTACTGTGTGTCACACCTTGTTTGCTGTAATAAACATTCATGCTACATTCACACTCATTGTCTCAGAGTCTTGTCTGCGCCCGAGTCCATTCACCTGTGCTGGCCGTGTCAGAATTCTCTGCTGCTTCGATGTAGCTATCCCACATCTGATCCTCAGCACAAGCGTGTGACTCAAAATGCACAGAAAACATTGCAAAATGATGAAAAGCAAGAGATCCCACATTTTTTAGGACTGTGGATGGAAATGGAAATAAAAACAAACAAACATGCGGAATAGCTGTGGATTTTTTTCATCTGTCATTAATTATTTAAACAAATTGAAGAAAAGATAAAAGTTAGGAAACTGGAGCAGTTTCTTTGGTATGGGAGGATGGGTTCTGGCAGTGGGGAGTTTTTATAGCTAATAAATGTTGTGTTGCAGCATTGTAACAACAGTCTTTTGGCTGTAGTTGCAGTTTTCTGATTACCCAAAACTCCCTTGATTAGTTCATGAAGGGGTTCTGAAGGGTTTAAAACACAGCTGTTAAAAGCTGGCCACACATTCTGCATGAGAATTTACTAAAGAGCAAACCGTGCTGTGTTATAGGAAATAGACTTAAATAGTTTCGTTTTCAATTTCTCTTGGAATCTCTGAATGTCTTAAAAGGAATTTAATGTAATGCTGCAACTTTGCCACACACGACATGTGTTCACCTGCAGCCACCATCCCCACGCATATGTGAGCCACACTCACTCGCACGCTATGTTGCTACATCAGCTCTTTGGACGCTTCTTGTAAACACTCAGAGCTGAGTGTAAACACTGTGAGCAGAGCTCAGTAAACACTGTCTTGTGAAACAACGTTGTTACAGTAGACCCAGTAGACAGCGCGCATTAAATCGTTGCTTTTCCTTACAGTGTTAACAAACTTGTAAAGATCACCAGATGCATAGAGAAACACACACAATATAGCCTGTGAAAACAAAATGTCAGGAAAAACTCGTGCTGCGTAAGCAAGTTTCTTTTTCTTTGTTTGTTTTTTTGTACTTAATCTATCCTCTGCCCTAAGTGTTTTTCTTTCAGTGTTTGCACCAGCTGCATTCTCAGAGACTGTGAGTGAGTTAAGTCTGTTAAGCATGAAACCCCTGACGTTTACCACTGATGTCAACAACTATCATGGACTCATGGATTTTCTTATAGTGATAAAAGATTCAATGATAATAAATTATACCGATTCTCTTGATCTCATTTCTGTTTTCTCTGGTTTTATTGAAATGTGGTGACACATATTGGATATTTTTATGACTTTTAGAACAGATAGCAATGCAGAGGATAGAAGTCGGCCTATTCAGTGATGATCACTAATGTCAGCTTAGGGTTTGCATTTGTGGCTTTCTGTGATTTATAAACTACAAAAAAGTTTGTTTCATTTTGATTTTTCTGCTTAGTATTTTGTGCCCCCTACTGGGCCTTGTAAAATTTTTGTTAGTGCGATATGCACTTTGACCCAGAACAGGAAGTCAGATATGTGATCTATTCCATTCCATTCAGTTTTATTTATAAACCACCAAATCACAACAGCAGTTACCTCAAGGTGCTTTATATTGTAAGGTAGACCCTACAATAATACATACAGGGAAAAACCCAACATTCATATGATCCACTGTGAGCAAGGACTTTGGCAACAGTGGGAAGGAAAAACTCCAATTTAACAGGAAGAAACCTCCGGCAGAAGCAGGCTCAGGGAGGGGCAGCCATCTGTCGCGACTGCTTGGGGGTGAGAAAAAGAAGATGGGACAAAAGAAGGACAAAAGACATGCTGTGGAAGAGAACAAGAAATTAAAAAAACGTATTCAGTGCACAGAGATCTATTAATACGTAGTGAGCAAGAAGGGTTACTAAAGAAGAAATACTCCTCAATGCATCATGGGAATCCCCCAGCAGCTTACACCTATTCCAGAATAACTAAGGGAGGGTCACCTAAATAAGCCCTAACAACTGTGTCACCCTGAGACAGAAAATTTCTAATTTTAGAGACATTGCGCAAATGGAAAAAAACAGTCCTACATATTTATTTAATATACGCATTGAAGAACATCACCCTCACGGTGTTACCTGAGGCCAAGGCAATGTCAACCAGTATCCAAATACTATATTTCTTTGACTTTTAGGGCAAAGTACAATAACCTGAGCTTAATATGAATTTAGAAGTAGAAAATTAGAGATCATCTAGTTCTTTATGTCTTTAGACCTCGATGACCTCCAACTTTCTGGGTCAAAGTGTTATCTGGGGTAAGCAGGTGCACACTTGCTGAAGGATTCCTGTATCTGCTACAATTTTCTTTCTTGTTTGAAAACATTATCTGTAAGTATCTATGCACACACACTCACGTAGAGCAGTCCATTGACATGTGTTCTGTTCATGTTACTATTACAAGTATTTTTCCAAGACCATCATCTGATTTAATTTCAATTTTTTCTGACTAATGTTCCAGTCAACCTCATTTATGTTTAATATTTTGCGCTGATTACAAATTATCTTAACATGTCTAAAAAAAAATTAGCGTTTATTTAATATTGATTTCATTTCATTGAGCTCATGTTTTGGTGATGAATACAGCTCATGAGTCAACGTGTCACTGGGAGCATAGGAGAAAAAAAAAGTAAAGCCCTATATAATCTTATTTTGAAAATCATGTTTAGAATATTCATGAGTGCATCTGGAACTACAAACAAGCACATTACTACTCCTATTATGGTGTATAATCAATGTTTAAATCATGGGTGTTTTATGTTTTTAAAACATTCAAAATGTGTTTGTTTTTTTATTTGTGTGAAATATAAGATCCCGATCCACCACATGGGGAAAAAATGACATAAAAAGTTCTCAGATTCCAGGACACAGGAACAGGAAATCTTTCTTTTGAAACCAGTGGAATTATTCACTCATCTGCACTGCTGACCTAGTGACAGTGTTGCAGCAGCTCTCCCCTCATTTGATAAACAGTCATTCTCAAAGAGAAAAGAAAGCTTGTGATTCCACAATAGCTCTTTCTATGATCCCAGTTTCAGCGCGGACTTGTGTGCTGGACTTTTCCAAATGGAAATCTTTCATTGCTGTCTTTTCTGGAGGGCACTTTCCTCCCCTTTGTCAAAAGACAGCAGGAGAGCAAGTGACGACATACTTAATGCACTTTTTCTCCCATGTGACAATTGAGTGGAGGGGGTTATGTGAGGCTGAGCTGTTTTATTCTGCGAAAGCACAAAAATGTCAGCAGCATAATTGGTTCAAATGTGATCACAGTGCCTGTGGAGAAAATCTGTCAAAAGTCAGAAATTATAGAAACACAAAACATATGAACACCCTCTACTCTCCTGCCTCATTCCTTCTCTGTTCTGCCAGCAGTTTTTCTGTGTGTGTGTGTGTGTGTGTGTGTGTGTGCGTGTGTGTGCGTGTGTGTGTCTTGCCATTTCCAGATTCCAGTAGAGAGTAGATCAAATAGCTAATGAACAGTCATTACGGTTTTACTGGCATGCATGTAGTAGTCGGGTTTCCTACATCAAGTGACCCGCTCCACTTCATATCCAGAAGTTCCCACCCTGCCTGCAAACCACATTTACCACAAGTATAATCTCCACAAAGCAAGTAAAACATGAGTGGAGGGAACTGCTGTGTCACTGAGTGACAGTCAGAGCATGATTAGGTATTTACTATCTGAAAGAAATAATGGATGGAATCAGTGTTTGCAGGGGGGAAATGTAACATGGAACATTGTTATTAAACACTAAAAATTGTCTCAAGATCATTTGTGACCTGTCATTTTTGTCAGCATTTTTGATCCCTGGTGTTCACAAATAGATTTTTGCATTTAGCGTCTAATAACACAGCACAGTAAAGGCTGATGCTCCACGTTTGCTAGGTGGGTAAATACCCAAAAAACGTAACATTCATTTCAAAAGTTATTAAGAAATTTGTTACATAGAGTTTTTATCTGCATGCTCCAGAGTGTGCACAGTTAGTGTTGTTAATGAAGAAGCTGACCCAGATATAAAGTATAGCTCATCTAAGACTTATCTGGCCCACTCGAGTGGGTAATATAAGAGTGGAGAAGAGAACTGTATTCAGCATCAAAAGTGAGCTCTGTTATTGATTATAGTCATTTACAGGACATTTGAGAACTGAAAACTAGAGTCCAGAAAAACCCCACCTGCTCCCTCGGCCCCTGAACAGCATGTCCTACATATGAATACGTGAGAACGTTCACACTCAAAGGCACACACAGTCTCCATCTTCACGTGTCACGAAAACAATGAACTCCCAAAGTCTCACACACAAACACACACACACAGTGAGGGCATCCCATGTCACATGCTCTGCATTGCAAGAAATGCCATTTCCTGAGAAAAATAGATTTTGCTGTTCTGCTAAAGCCTCCGCCTTTCCTGTTGCTCTCATAATCACACCCAAAATCCTTCACACTTAACCTCAGTTTTGTTGCCCATGAGCTGCTGTGACATATCTTGAACAAAAACAACCTCAGACTTTGGGCGTTTGGTTTCTCATTCCCTTCCTCGCTGCCCTTTTTTTTAACCTCAAATGTCAAATGCTTCTTTGACCAACTAAGAGTGCAGGCGCCTTGAGGTTTTTCGCCTCCTCTGGCTCTCCTTTTCGTGCTTTGCTTTTACACTTTGATTAATGATCCCCTCTGAGACTTCAATTCACAAACCAGCACTGCACCTTCCCTTCATGAATGTCCTCGTGTTGACCTGTGTATTACCTGAGGTTCCCTAACCCTAACCCACCATAATACAACACACATGTTTTGTGTTCTAAGCATAAAGACAAAGCAGAGCATAGAGAGGGGGAGGACAAGCGAGGAGCCCATCTTGGCAACAAACAAGGATCAGCATGGATGTGCCAAAGCATGTGTGCATGTTTTAGTTTGTGGTACAAAGTGCCCTAAGAACTAATTTCTCAAGCTAACAGTTGTTTCACAGCGTGCATCAGCTCAGGCAGAAAGCTCCATTTGGACTAATAATTTCAAATTATGAATTAGCTGCAAGGCTTTGCAGAGGCTTGTAGACGGCATGTTGTGCTGCGTTTTTTCTCGCTGAAAAACGCACTTCAAACTCTATCAAGCGTGACCTTGCATTCTCACACATGCATAGATTTATGGATTCCGCTCATTGCTCAGAATTCAGCTGTTTCTTATGCCTGTTTATGGTCAAGCTATGCTAAGAAGGTCGCTAAAACACAGCCAGAGGACATGGGAACAAGCAGGGAGGGTGATTGAGTGTGCAGACACAGAAAGAGGGAGGAATGGAGAAGCCCCCACCCGCCGCACTAACCGATTTTACACTAGTTTTGTGCATTTTACACACAAAGCAGCACCAGGCAAGATACCTGGGAAATTTAATGGATAGATAGCTAAATGGATGATAGGTAGATTGATAGTGTCACGAATAGCTGTGTGAAACTTTGATAAATATATGGACATTTACACCTTGTGTTAAGTTTAAGTGACCTGACACATCACTGAACTAATGAAGACAAAATGAAAATGAATATCCATAATAAAACACTTTGTAAGAGAACAAATTAGTTATTTCACTAAAAAATGTGATTCTTTGCTACTGGGATGACTGACTCCAATGTGACAGAATCTTCCAGTAAGACTGTAATATTAGATCTAATAAATAGTGCTCCTAACCCCTCCTTGCATACACCAACACTTCATGGTACTGCATGTGGGCCACTCCCTTTGTCATCACCTGTTAATGTTCATGTCCTCCTGTCTCTCTGCACTTGCTCTGTATTCTTTAATAACTGGGCATCTCCCAGTGAGCTGCAGTAACAGGCCGTGTCTGACACCACAAGCCTTAATGCATCACTTTGACAGAAAAGACTGTTCAGAGAATTCAGTGTAATTCTCTATGTGTGGTTGTTTTAAAATAATGTGTGCCTCATTATCTTAGACAGTACTGGAAGAGTACTTATCCCTCCTCCGTTACACCACAAGAGGGAGCATCTCTTAAAATGAGCAGCTCTTGTGGGAGTAAACCTGCCAGACCACTCAGTCTAGTGCAGTGCGCCTAGCAAAAGTCTCGAGAGTGTGTCCAAATGTGTAACAGTGTGCTATGTCGATATATTTTTAGGTAAGCAGATACAAAATAGTAAATAAGTTGACCTTGGCCTAAGCATAAGTCCACGGGGTTGCAGAGGATGTGGGAAAGTTGGCTGTTAATCCCCATTGTGTACGTTTATTGTATATTTATCGGTATTAGTGTAGATTAGACTGCAATTAGCAGCTGGAAATACATTTATAGATGTACCTGGTGAATTAAGACTGGGAATCACAGTATCTTTATGTTTATGTTTGTTTCATTTATGCTTCTGTAAGGAGTAATGGTTGTTTTGCTTTGGAAACAGGCCTGGCCCCTCATTATAATGCAGTGAGCTTTGCAAAAGCCTAGAGACTGTGTACATATGCGCAATGATGTAATATGTCCATATATTTGAAGTATATACAGTAAAGGTGGACTCACAATAAATTAAAACTGAATTTGAATCTACTGAATTTGAACAACTAACTAAGATAGAATAAAATATAAAAGAAACAGTTGTGGTCGACCTTCCCCAAGGAGGTTATGATTTTGGTAGTGTTTGCTTGCCTGTTTCTAAATAGTATAGCACTAAAAGTTTTGGTTAGATTCTGATAAATTCATGCTGTCTGTCTCTCTCCCTTCTTAGCAACAATTTGGAAATGACACTGGTGTATGGGGATTTTAGATATCACATTATTTTGCATCCAAATATCACCTGTGATCTAATGTTTATATTTCACATGAGCCTTTGTTACAAGTTGACCTGATAATGTGTTATTTTTCAGTGCACAAAACAAAATGAGTAGATACAAAATACAGCAGTATTTTGTTAAAAGTAAATACTGCCCTTGGCGGAGGTTTGTGCTTCTTGTTTTACTATCAAGTAGCTTGACAGGCATGTTTATTTAGACTTTTGACTTCTACAAGACTCCGAGTCAACTGCTTTAATAGATTCTATGTTTTTATTATAATACTTATGCTGGTTGTCCTAAATCTATCCTCTGGCATGTGCCCTCCATCCAGTAACTCTACAAAAACAGTAAATCTAACACTGGAACTAATAAAAACAAAACTATAACTAAACATTTCCAAAAAATAGAAACTCAGCTTAAACCTGCAAACTCACTGTGGAAACCCAAAAAATTAGGGCAAAGCAAAGTTTCCAAAGAAAACGAAAATTAAGACTAAGACTTCAAAAATACCAAACTATAACAAATGCTGTTTCCATGTGTTTCATATGTAACTTCATACAGCTGTCATTGCTGTTTTTACTCAACTTATTCTGACCCATGTGTAAAAGAAAATCAGTCTTCTCTTATTTGTGTCCTGAGTATAAAGAGCCCAAAAGTCTCACAAATGTAGTAAAGTATTCACAGTTTGAACCTGGATCTGCAGCTACACCTGCAAAGTAAATGCTAAGCTAATGCCAGCAAGCCCTAACAGTGTGCAAATTCCTCCCTTTCTAATATATAAATTTTTTGCACTCTCTGACTCTGAACTGACTCAAAAACTCTATTTATTTTGGTGAGTGACTCATTCATACTCGATTCAATAAAAAGAATCAAATTTACCATCAATACACTGGAAATGATCAAGCTTACAGATCAATGAGTAAGATTCATTTTACTGTGAAATTTCACTCTGGGTGTGTGTGGGTGTTGCATTTCATGTCCAAGATCAGCACAAAAACTAGCTAGCCTGAGCCAAACTGGATCCAGGCCGTCTTCTGCCTCAGGTCCAGGCTGTATGTGTGGAGTGTTACAACACTTCAACCGCAGCTTGATAGAATGAAAAACGAGAGAACTGCAATCAGTTTCATAAGAATTGCATGGCAGGGATCCCAGGAGGAGCTGCTGGACTTCACGTGAATTCTACTAGGAGACGAACCGCAGCACATCCATCGATCTTAGTCAAAAACTTCTTATTAAAGATCCTCCTTTTTAAACTGGGTTAGTTTGAATGTTTTACAAACTGTGTCTTTTAAATTTAAGTGTAAAAAACAAAACAAAATACAGAACGGTAATGTTATTTTTTAAAAGAATGAAAATATTGAAATAGAGATGACATGACAGGTAACAATCAGTCATCCATTTCCTACTAACTCTGGGAAAATTACACTTTGTTCGTTCTGACTTATTTTGTTATGCGGAAATATTTCACAGCTATCGCACACAATAGACGGAATAAAACTGGCCGGATGGAGCAAATGGCTATAGGAACTAACAGAGTAACACTGGAACAATATTTCCATTGTCATAAAAACAAGGAAAACCCCTTTGTTGTCGGAATGACGCAGAGGACTCCCTCCTGCTGTGAGTGCACCCCTTCCCACACGGAAGCTCTCATTAACCCAAAATGCACCACTCTTCCTGCTGGATAGTAATTGTGACCTGGATGCTCACCATGGAAATTCTTATTATTTTTGTGGAGACAAATGAGCAAAATTTAATTATGACTGCAGAAACAGTGCTTGCATGTCTGTTGTGATGTAACCTAAGTTGAAATGCCTAACCCATAACTGAGCTACAAATTAAAAAAATAAATAAATAGCTGCATTAAAAAAAAGGAAAATCTGTAGAAACAGACATAATGTGCCTACGCATAATGCACAGGAACATAACAGGAAGCTTTCTGCTGGACAATAACAAGTGTACTGATGGGTATAGCAGGTCTCTACCACACTGTAGAAAACAGCTGTCCGTAAAAACACGTCTTCCTTCTGTGTGCTTTAACACATTAAGCTACATGAAGGCTTCCTGTAGACAACTGTATTCCTTACTTTGAAAAAAAAAACAAAAAAAACAAAACAATTGTCTTGTCCTGATGACACAAACATGTCAAGATCCCCAGGATATCATTTCTGGAAGCAGTACAATACTTCTCATGCAGTTTCACAGCAACTGACGTAATCTGTGTGTTGCTATCTTCAGTTGGGAATCATAACAGCAACCAGCTAAAAGCAGCTTCTGCTGTTTACCAATTACAAAGCATGAAATGTAAGAATTTAAGCTCATCATGGATTACACTAGCACCATTCAGACACTTCATGTAGTATGCATCCAGTATTTCTTTTTCTTATTTTTGTTGTTGTTGTTGTTGTTGTTTTTGTTTTTGCTGCTATTTAGGTGATTTATTTACAATAAACAATTTACAAAAAAATAAATAAATAACCAAGCAGTAATGTCAAATGATGCTTATTATAATTCAACAAACTCACATCCTGTAAGGGAAGGCTTTCTTTCCACTAAGCGGCCTTACAGTGTTTGTGGGTGTGGTGGTAAAGTTTTCCAGCCCTCGGGCCCCATATCGTTCTGGGGCCTCTCGCACTTAACTCAGTGACTCAGTGATGACCTCAGACCCTCAGAATCAGTTATTTTTTATACATTTTCTTAACATATTTAAAATTTGACCATGATAACATGAGTATTTTCCAAGTTAAAGGCCCTGTCATTAAAGCCACATTTGCTTTTCACTGTGGCAGCTTTCGGGCATCAGTATTGTAAGGTGTGTCATGGTTTCAATAGCAAAATTACTTCAGTTTACCTACGTTTTTATACCAGGATCATAACCTAGCAAGTGGAGAAACTAGATTAGTGTTTGCATGCTCTATGAAATAGTTCGGACACATAACATCAATTAACAACTTTAGGCACTGTATATGTTTTTCAAAATCTGCAATCTGAGCACGCAGAAGGGCCTGAGTCACAAAGGGCTCAGGATAAATCAGTTTGCAATTTGTTCCTTCATTGCTTGTTCAGCTTGTGACAATTTTCTTTTGGCAAAAATTTAAACATTTAAGGGTTCTGTTTGTTGATTTTGGCTCGTGTCCTTGGGTAACTAGCAACGTTTCATAGCATAAAGCTAAATATTTTGCCTTCCTTTTTTAAATATACTAAAGCTGTTGTAAAAAGTAATAATAATCTCCTCGTTCTGAAGAGATCAGATGGGAGCTCTTCTCAGATTTGATTGATTTCATAAAGAATGACCTTTGTGAGGCTACAGGGAGAGAAAAAAAATCCAAAAAATAAGTTGCACCAGAATTTATCATCTCCGTCAATTGCTTATGAAAAATCACCTCTGGGATTTTCAAGAAGGGATTTTCACCCAGAGAACTGCTGCTTACTGACAAATAGCAATTGAATTACACCACATTGGTGGAGGTACTAACCTTAAACCACTCAGCCTCTTACAGCTGGTAACATGACAGCTGACTGCCTTTCTTCTAACTTCTGTCTTTGGCGAAAACAAAAGAACAAAAAAACAATAATTTTCAATTCAGTTTTATTTATATAGCAACAAATGACAACAACAGTCACATCAAGGTAAAGCAAACGGAGGACTCAGGGTCACTGGATTCAGCTCTAACTGTATGCTTTGCGTCAAGTCTAAAAGACCACTCAAACATGAACACATCCTTGTAAACAGTCAGTTTACCAACAGAACAGAAAAGCTCACAGGTCAAGGATCTGGAACTGACTGAGAAATCAGTAAACCCCATCATCAACATTCCTAAAACCTCCCACAAGGAAGCACAGAGGAGACAACTGGGTCTGGAGCAGAAAATGGAGATTATTTCATCATCGAAAGTGCAAAAGGAGGCGATAGAAATCTCCTCAATGTAATAAAATCATAACTTTCTTTGTGTGCTCACACTATGTCTCATGCCTGGAGGAGTTTACATTCTGACCTTCAGCGCTCATTTAATCAGAAATAAAGAGTAGTAAACTGGGAGATAAACAGATTTTAAAATAACAGGAAAGCTGATGCTGAAAACATTATTGTTCTGTTGGTATTTGGGTTATCTGAGTCACGCTTTTAAAGGTTTATGTGACTAATGGTTCCTGCAGCTCTGCAGAGATTAACAGCACCTCCTGTACAGCAGATCCTCATCTTGTATACTCTACCATTTGTTGCTCCCTAAAAAAGTCTACATGCTCACACATGTGCAGATTGAGATGCCTTTTGCTCTGAGAATGAGACAATTTCTGGGTAAAGCCCTGGAAGGTCCTTTGTACGGAGTATAGGATTCACAGGCATTCCTGATATCCAGGGTCCATGTGGATTACATGCTGCCACTTTTCCTCAGTATGGGATTTCTCTCTCAGGGACGGGTGGATGCTCAGTGACTCAGCTTGGAACTCAGACTGGAGGCTACTAAAAACAAAAAATGGTTTATATATTATAGTGTCTGAGTCATAGCACTCTTGTGATTCTACATCTTTTTTTTCTTTTTTTTTTCGCCTGTCCCGTCTGGCTCTTTAACCATCAGAATTGTTGTCTGAAGGCCAAAAAAGATGCCTAGCGGTTTTACTTCACCAGATGGATCATCCTATGCAGGCCTGAACCCCCTCAGTGAGATCCCCAATGTTGTTCTGCATAGAACATCATTGGGGAGTGGGCATCTTCTTGTTAGATCCCACACTTGATGGTGACTTGTGCTATGGGCTTGAAATTGGCCTCTAGTGTTGTACGCTACATCCCTATTGAGTAACTCATGAAAACTCTTAGGGTCCTGTTGATCTCGTATAGGTCTAGTCATTCCAGGATCAAGCTGTGGGGCATTGAGTCATAGGCCTGTGATCAATCCAGGCAGTGCACACGTTGGTCAGCCTAGTCTTGCAGTCTCGGTTGACTGTCCTTTCTATCAGTAGCTGGTGTTTTGCGCCTCTGGTATTTTTACCAATTCCTTTCTGTGCCCTGCTCATGTAAGCGGAAGACGAAAGCGGAGACGGCTGCTCAAATCGCCAGAACGCTGCCCGCTATGCTGATTTAAACGGTGGAGCGAGTCGTGGCTTCCCAAAATGAGCTCATTAGAGGAGGCAAGGATGACATCATGGAGAGGATCACGTCTGCTGTGAGTGTTTTAACATCGCACCTGAAAACACCCGGGAGAAGGCTGACAGCTGTCGTGAATACTCAGACTATACTCTAAGGAGCGCACACTGGATAACATCTCAGTGAAGCTGGATAACATCTCGAAGGTTGGATAACATCGAAGAGAAGCTTATGGCTCTTCACCGAGACCTAACGAGAGAGACCAGTGATGGACATTAGATCAGCTGCGAAAATTTACATGCAGTTGCTCGCACTAAAATGAAAAAACACCATTATTCCATTCGGCTACCCAATCGGCGCCAGCTGGGATCTCAAGGCTGGAGCTGAAGCATAACAATCAACTTCTCCCCTGATAACAAACTGTGTTTAGACTCTTTGTTCCTAACGCCTTCGTATGCTTATCTCCAAGGCTGAGATGGATGGCGGGTCTGGGCCAGCGCTGAATTCAGCTGCAGGAAGGATAGCTGCGTCTTCTTGGCCTCTCTCTCTCATCCCTTACCCACCCCTGCTGCTTGTCACGTGCTTCATGATGTTGTTGTGTGGACATTTGTGTGCTATCCCATTGTATTACGTTTCAGTGTTTTTCCATACTGCATTTCGTTGCTCTGTACCTGTGACATGTGCAATGACAATAAAGTTGAATTCTATTCTATTCTATTCTAAATTCCCGATGAAGAATCTCCACCAAGGACAGCCTCGCATCGAAGCTGGACAATCGTTGGTCGATTGACTCCAGGATGTCGGCTATATCCTTGCCA
>VUQR01016113.1:16747-41158 GCA_015108515.1 Hemichromis elongatus
CGTTTCAGTGTTTTTCCATACTGCATTTCGTTGCTCTGTACCTGTGACATGTGCAATGACAATAAAGTTGAATTCTATTCTATTCTATTCTATTCACCCATGTTCATCGTAGCTACTATGATGACTGACAGGAGCTTCCATGTGGTACTGAGGCAGGTTATTGACCGGTAGTTGGATGGGACCGGTCCCTTCTGGGGACTGTCCAGCCTCCTGGGTGTCTCTCATCAACTAGCAGCTGGTTCATTTGTGCTGCCAGAAGCTCGTGGAGTGCAGTCAGCTTCTTCAGCCAGTAGGTGTGAACCATGTCAGGGTCTGTTGCCCTTTCTTGGGTATCAAGTTTTGTTGTTGTTGCTGTTGCTGTTGATTTTAAATGTAGGCCTTTTACTACTTTTTTTTTTTAAAATTTCATTCTAGAAATGTCTGGGCTACTGTGTATGGCATGAAGTTGTCGGAATGTGGAACAGTCCAGTCCAGCTTTTTTGTGCTTGAGTCTGAATGAGGCCAAGTTGTGGGAGTGGAAATGAGTTACCCATCTCCACACAGAAATACTGCTAGAAGTGCTGCCTGTAATATTAAGCACAATACTGGCTTACATCCTAGCCAAGTATAACTGTCTGAGCCAGTGGGAGTGGAAATGAGGCCTGTTCCACAATGTCTGAAACAGATATCTGAAAGGGAACATAGCATAGGTGTAGCTTTAAAATAATTAGTATGTATGACTCCTTTACTTTGGAATTAGCTGTGTTTTCTGCATCTGGCATCTTTGTGGTAAACTTTATAACTCTATGAAATGTATAATACAACAAAGCCTGGTCCCCAACTGTGGCTCTTGCTCTGTTTAACTTCAAATTCACAAAGCAGAGAATTATTGATTAAATATAAACAAATGCAATGACTAGATTCAAAACTGCACTTAAGACTCAGAGGAAAACTTAAAATGCACGAGAGGCCACCCAGAAAAAAATGTTTCTCATAACAGCTCTAATCTGTACTGATAAGGCCAGAACCAAGATACATAAGAACATGATCCTCTGCCAGCTGTCTTGTTTACACTGTAAATATTACAGGAATATGCGAGGCAGTTAGTCAACATTTCCTCTTCTGAGTCCGCCACACCCTAAATAGGTCATTAGCTGTGGGCTCATCCTAGCCACAAGTAAAAATCCTCTTCCTTATGCTTTCCAGAAATGTAGTACAGGGATCAGTTGAAACAGCTCCTGTAAATGACCCTGTTCTTTACACTGACACACCGTTCAGTGTGTAATAAAACAGATCTGCTTCACTTCAGTGCACCTTTATTTTTAATAACACACATGGCTGTTAAGTGAACACTGCAATGCACACACGTGCAGCTTGTATTAAGCTTGCCTTATTCACCACAGATGTTTTCTCCTATGCTTTTTCAACATAAGAGCTTTATGTCTAACGCTCTTATTCATACGAGCAACTTGGGGTTAGTGTCTCACCCCAGACTGGAGCAGACAGGGATCGAACCAGCAATCTGCCAATCAGCAGGTGGCCAAAAATATACAAGGTTGGAACGATGATGGTACATACACAACACCGTCCTGCACAATTACACAGCACTGTGTCATGTATGTTGTATAATAGCTGGGAGAATATGATTAAAATGTATGTGATAAAGCAGCTAAAGCCAAATACACATTGCACAGTTAAAATTTAGCAACCTTGCATAAAAGCACATGTTGGTTTTCTTTATTGGTCTCAGGCTATTCTAGTATAAAAGATGGATGTAGCTTCCAGGTCAGAAAAGTGAGACCAAAACAGGAATGCCTCCATTCTTCCTAACAGTTGACAGAGGCAGGGTAACTCTGTTCACCAAAAGACTTCTGGTTATATTGTCCTTAGCTCCTCGCCTCTGTGATCTCACTAAATACTTACTTGATGGGTTTAGTTGCTATTTTTATGTCATATTCCATAGAAATGAAGTGGAGCCATGTCGTCCATCTTTTATATGGTCATTTCCTGATACGTTATATAGTAGGTAGATCGCTAGCCAAATGTTGTTTACATTATCATTAGTACTATACCGTTTCTTTGTTCTTATGGGAAATTTATGTCTTGCTTTTGCGTTCTTTGTGTCTTTTGTGTTTGTTTGTGTTGCTCACTGTTGATGCAGGGAGATTAGGCAGTCTGTAAGACTGACATACATTCTGGGTCTGGAAAGGGAAGCCAACACAGAAATGCCTAAAATCTGCTTTCTTTCTACCACATAGTGATAGCTGCAAAAATACGTCTACTTATACAGAAGTCTATGAGAAAAAGGCCCTTTGCAGGGACCTATTAAAACACTTTCTTACCAATTTTGGGTCATTATAATTCACTGTCTACACAAGCATTTAAACAACATTTTAGGTAGCTGAAAAATGAATTTCCTAAAAAATCCTTACAGAGAGACGATTTTCAGAAATGATAGATGATTATTATGGGTGGCACCTGATACTTCAGCATGGCTTTTTATGTGGATGATGATGGAAAATCCTTGTCTTAAAAATACCTATGTATATGTGGACACTGCGCAAGTGTCAGAAATGACAATTATCCAGGATATGTTCATTGGATACTGACCTATCAAAGTCAAATCTGTGTTGGTTGTCACTTCCAGTTTCATAATGCCAAGAAGGTAAAGGGACTTTACAAACCAATCGATAACCTTTGTTCATTATGCAGAAGTCACTCAAAGGGGTGTAAAACGTGTAAAAGTACAAGAAAGTACTAATGAAACAATAGTTTTGTAATGCATGTTTCGGATTTTCAACTGAAAACACTTCACATCAAAAAAGGACTGTTTTAACTTGAAAAATGGCCAAAAATCGAATTACTCAAACCTGCTTTCCATTTGAACTGCACATGCCGTGCTCCTCCAAAGTCATTATCACCTCAGATGTGTACATGTTGAGAAGATGAAACAGATCCCTGAACCCTTTCTGTTTATCAAACAGAGAGCTTGGTAAAATATCTGCCACTTCACAGGGAGACACACTGTGTGGCCAGTCTTGAAGGAAGAATTAACAGGAAACACAAAGTCGTGCGTCGAAAGACAACTGACGGAACGGAAGCTGAGTTGTACTTTGTTGGCCCGTCAGGTGTTGTTTCTCCTCTGACCTCTATGTAAGGTTTCAGACTGTGCACACACTATCTGCTTACTAGTGTATTCTATGTGTATGTATGTATGTGTGTGTATATATATATATATATGTATGTATATATACACACACACACACCGTGGCGTGGACCTTGTTGATCCAGGCAACGTCCAAGCCGGCATGCTTTCGTATTTATCCGTCTCACTCATATCTGCGGTAGCACGGGGGGTCCAGCCTTAGGACCCTTACAGATACAGACACCCCCAGGCGGGAGCTGAACTTGCGACCCTTCACTCCGTGTAGTCTTACCACTACAGTATCCAGCTTTTTTGTATCTTGCCCATAAGCTAGTACTTGAGATGATAAAACACAATAACAAACAGGTGAATAGGGAGAAAATGGAAAGAATACCCTGTGAATGACCACGGCAGCCCCGGTGACACATTTAAGCTTTTCAGCATTCTTTATTCTCACACACAGACACACGGTTGCTGCACACCTTCAGAGCTGCAGCTCTCCTGCTGCCAGCTCCACACACAACAACACAGGACCCGGTGCAATTAAGGCGGCGGGCATGATTGCGGATGGTGTGCAGGTGCGTCCGCCTTCCCTACACGCCACCGCAGGCCACGCTCGCCACATACCCATTTACAGATTGAATGAGATTAAAGAGAAGCCTTTCACTTTAATCTCATTCTCAGGTTTCAAGAGTAGATGGTCAGCTCTCTGAAGTCAGTTATTGTATATTGTGCAGATAATTAAATCATTCCTTAAAAAAAAAAAAAAAGACATGTGATCATTGAAACTGGGCCAGAGAATAATACCAATTACCTCAGATGTTATGAAAACAATAACTTGGGGAAACTGATTTATTTATGAAGGGTGTCTTTATCTGAAAACGCTGAAAAACTAGTTTATGCATTTATGTATGGATTTCCCAAAAACTCCCTGAAAAGCCTTCAGTTGATCCAAAATGCTGCAGCCAGAGTACTGACAGGGACTAGAGAGACAGAGCAGATTTCTCCTGTATCGGCTTCTCTTCATTGGCTCCCTGTTAAATCCAGAATTGAATTCAAAATCCTGCTCCTCACATACAAGGTCTTAAATAATGCGTGCTTGCTCATAGGGTCATTTCATTGTTGGGTTTCTCTCTGTATGTATTATTATAGGGTCTACCTTTTAATATAAAGAACCTTGAGATGACTGTTGTTGTGATTTGTATACATAAAATGCATTTAAAATGTATCCTAATGAGGTGATGCGTCTTTTAGTTCAGAATGACCTGTAGTAGATTAGGTTAGTTATCTTTGACAAACAATGCATCATCGTGTCCATATCCTGATTAGTTTGAGTGTCTGATCAACTGCATCATTGTATTTGCTGAATGATTAAGCACCTATTTAACTTAGATATTTACCCCAGAAATGTTGCAGGGCAGTAGGGCATTTTTTTTAAACAGCTGATTGGATCCTTTGGTTTGCAGTCCTTTTTGTCTGTTATGCTGAATATAAACGCAAGGAATATATATCTATGGCGATCTGATGTGATCTGTTGAGTGTTAAGAAGTGAATAGGAAGAGTGTCTCTGCAGATTACCACTGATATAACCCTCTAAGTAGAAGTAAAAACATAATTCTTCTAATGCCAACAAAAGGCCCAATTAATTATATTTTACTCCAGAAGATTTTCCCATAGTAATGAATCTCAAAAGCAAAATAAAACTTGTACTTTACCACATAAAGTAGTTCCAGCTTCCAGTGATCTCATTTGCATAACACCAGCAAGCACAAGCAGGAGAAAAGGCCCACATGCACTACCGACTTTGATCTTTTTGGTTCCTTGATAGCAATCTGCAGAATTTTCTGTGCGCTTCGCACCAACGCAAACATGAGCGTGGGGAATGCCCAGATGCTCCATCCCCTCAGTATATAGGAGAGTTTCTCTATGGGCTATATCTATTAATCCCCATCACATGGCACAGTTCCTCTCATGACCCTTACGTAGCGAGCAAACCCCTCACTCACACAAGCATTTCACAATTACAAGAATGTCGAGTGATAAAATCAGTGAGTGGGACAGATGTGATTAATTACCCTCTAATTGTTTAACAGTTATCTTAAATGAATGGCAGTGATGAAAAGTGCCTACAGGTTATTCAGGTAATGCCCACATAAGTTAATTTACATTGGTCAACAATACATCTGTGGTATAGTTTAGAAAACACTGTTGATATCTTTTAAAGGAAATGTGACAGCTGGTACTTAGGCCTGCTAGATGTACTTAAGATAAACAGACATGATTCTCAGTATGCAACAAAAGTTAAGTTATTATAGTCGGTTGTAATGTTTCTCAGTGTGCGATGGGTCAGCAGAATTTGGTAACAGCAACTTTTATTTGATTTAACTGATCATTTTATAGTTTATAGCTGTGTTGTTGTCCTGTCGACTAACCTCAACATCATTAAAGGAAAAAAAATGGATTAATTACATGACTAAACTATATTAAAGATCCTTTGTGACAGTAAATAAGGGAGCAAATATCAAGCATCTCTGCTGACGGTTGGACAGTGGCACAAATTGTGTTTTATCCACTTTGCTATTTCAGGGTTTTTTTCAGGGACAAAATTCAGCATTTGGTCATTTAGGTGTTTATGTGTTTTAGACTTCAAGCCATCATTGATTGCAAAAGAATTAAAATAATTCTTGTGTTACACTTCATGTTATTTTTTGTCAATTAATGTTATGCCTGTGAAAACAGAGGACTATGTATAAAAATTGCTGAAGTTTGTAAATAGTTAATGCAATACCTTTTTCAAACCCTGGGATTAGTCTGTTATTCATTCACATCTGCTTCCATTTCGGTAGTATACCGGTAAAGAGAGAGAGGAGAGAGAGTCTGAGCCCGAAAGCGCGAAAGCGATCGCAGGCCATTAGAAACGAGTGAGAGAGCCTGCTGAGACTTGACAAGTCTGGAGAGACAAGAATGAGCCTGCAATAAGGTCTTTTTGGAAGCAACTGTTGTTATGAACTTAGAATAAATAAATACATAAATAAATCAGAATCAGAATCAGAATACTTTATTGATCCCCAGGGGAAATTATTTAAGTTACTGAATAAAACTGTATTAAATTAAAAAAAACAAACAAGTTAACATCCTCATTTCACTGAGTGAAATCGAGGTGAGATAGCCAAGTCAGTTTAGCAGCACAAATGCGCAGTGTTCAGAAAACTCATTACTGGCACACCTTTAAACCATCTGTGAAAGATCTGGGAAAATATGACTTTGATGAAATGATGAAACCTGAGAAGATTGAACGTGTTCAGAGAATGAAAATCCCTGCCGCAATCCGCACAGCAAACACATCACATATAACCCCGGTAAACATGAGAGCTTTTGGAAGAAAAAGAGGGAATTACCACGGTGCCCTCGAGGGCTGAGGCAGAGCTGATAATAGCTCCACTGTACTCATCAAGGCATGCAATGAGTAATAAAAAAAGGTCCCTGTAGTTTCTTGCCTCCAGTAAGCAAGCAAGAAAGAATGACGATCAGATCTGGAGGAAAGTCTATTAGTCAGTATTTTTATAACAATGATGTCTGTAATGATTATTTATAATGTTAGGAAAAAGTCCCAGATCACTGATTTAATTGTAGCTAGACAATGAAGTATAGATACTTAAGTATACATAGTATACATTTATACATAGAATACAGTAGTATACAGTATAGATTGAAATATCTATAGAAGGATAGATACATAGTTAAAAACAACTTAAAAGTATAAAGTAGTTCTTTGAAGGATATTTCTACCAGTAAGTGGCATAAGAAAATATAAGTCAGGTCAAGCCAGTGAAACAAAATGCACACTGAGGAACGACATCAGATTTTTATAATATAGACATGCTGATCTTTTGTTTAAACTATCAAATTGGCTTAAAAATCTCCAAAGACAATTTTCTGTAGCTGTGAATGCTTTGCCGCCTAAAACAGAGACATTATCTAGACCTTTGAGCCTTATAATCACAGCTATGGGATGACCTGCGGGTGATTCAGCTGACCCGTGGATCAAAGCAGCTCCGCGTACCTGTGCGAGCATCACTTGTTGAGTACAAAGAGCCGCGCTGTCAGACAGACCCTCAGCGTGGCTGACCTGTGGCACCTGCACTGACTCAGAGACGAACACTCCCAGCCTCAACAAACACACTGGTGGACAACTTCAAAAACAGCACTCAGCTCTGAACTTCATTACCTCACTTGAAAGGAAAAGATTCATCTTTCCTTTGAGGCAGACGGATCATTTGATGCAATGCACTGACCTAAATGGACACGTGCAGGGTTTCTTTGTGACTGTACGATTCTATAAATTCTGGTTCTCTTTTTGTAGGAAACCTCTAAGGCAACTTTCTGTTATTGTGAAAGTCATTTCATAAACAGGAGCGATCTTGAAGATATTAAATTAAATTCATTTCATTTGCATAGAGTCAGTTAATAACAACAGTTGTCTCAGGGCCCTTTACATTGTAGAGTAAAGAGTGTAGACTAACGTAGAGTCGATTATGCAAGAGACAGCCAGAGTTTAATCATTACTAATGTTTAAATTCAATAGATGTAATAAATAACATGGAGTGAAAAAAAGACGAGTGAAAGGAAGGATAAGCAACGGACACTTCAGGGGCAACTGAATTTGATTCTGTGTATAAAAGGGAGCCAATGAAAAGAAGCTAATATAAAAGAAATATCATGCTCTCTCTGATTAATTATTAATTGCAATAGATCGTTCTAAGCCTAATAAACACACAAATAATAATGCACAAGTTTTCAACATTTTATCATTCTGATGATCATCGTCACATAAAAGGTTATAGTAACATTTGAACATAATGAGGGCATAAATATATCCATAAATGCTAACCTGGCTAGCGTGCGTGTTAATATCATGTAGCTATTAGCAATTATCCAATGGCCACATTAGCCATATGGTATCATATCTAGCATCTATGGCTAGTAAATTGAATTTACTAGCCATCATGATTGCAGAATTCACAAGTAAACTGTCTGTCAGTAACATTAGCAGTCAACAGTATAACACTCATATCTGTGCCTAAGAAGTGTTATGTTGTCTCTTAAAAGTTGCAGATTGCAGCTGAAAAACGTCTACCAGCAACTAGACAGAAACAAAGGCAGCCTACCTTATCAAGTCTGTTTAATCAGTAATGAAATTTGGTGCCAGTCACCAGAATCAAGGCACTAACTGAGACAATCTAAAAATATTGGGTGACTGTCTGTCTATCTGTCTGTCTGTGTTATTATGTCACTGTAGTTTTTAATTAAAAATAAACGTTGTGTCATTTTTACTGTATTTAGCTCGCTCCTGAGTCAGAGCTTAGGATGTTTTCTGCTAAATATTACTGTAGCAAAAACCCAGAGTGGCGCCCGAGCCCTCTTACAAAGAACTTGTAGAACGAAAGCGGAACAACAGAGTCGGATAGTAATTCATTCGTACTCATGAGCTCCATTTTTATTCCACGGTATTTGATCAAAAAGTTATTTTTGCAGCTTCAAATATGAATAAAACATATCTGCAATCATTTTGCCAAAATGTGAAAGATTATGTATGAATGAAATTTCATCAGTTTGTTTTCCTTTCAAAAAAAACAAAAACTCTACAAACATTTTTTTCTTCTGGAATAGTCTTACTCAAAAAAACCCCTCAACCAAACAATGATGAGTTACATGTCAGCCACGTTCCCTGCAGGCCGGAAACAGCTATGTTAAGACATGATGAAGTGAGCTTTCAAGCTTTTTACCCTCCATCTACCGTCAGTGCCGTAGGGAAAGACAGTGCTTGGTATGTTGCGGAAAGTCTTACCCTTCCTCTACTCATATCCAGGAACTTAATGTACTTTGATTCATTCCTGTTGGATCACACGTTAGCTGATCATTTGACATAAAGAGCTTGACTTGTTCAACTCTTATCAGCACTCAATGTTCATTAAGTAAAAATATGTTAGAGTATTTTATATTCAAGGGTAATTCAGGAATATTTCATTGGCTGCTTGCACATAATGACCATAATTTGCTGAGTATTGCTGATTTTTATCACTGCTGCTCCCTCAATTACTGCTATGATTTCAAACTTTTAAACAGGCGCCACTAAGAGCAAGATTGTGTTTGTACTGGGAATGCTCCAATCTCCCAGGCCTTGCTCTACACTACAAACTCAATGCATCTCATGCCTCCCTTTATAGAAACTGATTATATAGCATGGACTTTGCAGTTTTGTTTTTTTAAGTGAAACGTATAAAAAAAACAGTGAAAGAAATCACCAAACAAACAAAAAAAGAAACACTACTATACTTTTCTTTTGAATGATCTGGAGTTTTCAGAACGTAATTTCCTTGTTCAGGAGTAAAACTTTCCCTAAAACTTTAGTATTTGGTTGCTTAAATGAAAAGGTTTGGTGGTCAAGAAAAAAAAGTCGGTACATAGAAATCTACATATTTGCAGTGAGCGATCCACTGCAGAAGGAAAGTAGAAAATCTGTCTGGCCCTTGTAATGTGTGGGAAAGCAACTTTACTATATCCTCTTGAGAACCGAGGAAAAAAGAATTTTCCATTGAATATTTTTTGTGATTTCCTTCCTCTTTGGAGCTAAAAGGCAACCCTTTGCTTTTTGCTAATGCATAAAGTTAGGGCTAGATCAGGTGACCCAGAATCCTCCCTTCCTAGTTATGCTGCGATAGGCGTAGGCTGCCGGGGGATTCCCATGATGCACTGAGTATTTCTTCTTCAGTCACCTTTCTCATTCAATAGACCTCTCTGCATTGAATCATACTTTTTATTAATCTCTGTCTCTCTTCCACAGCATGTCTTTATCCTGTCTTCCTTCGCTCTTCCCAACCGGTCGCAGCAGATGGCCCCGCCCCTCCCTGAGCCTGGTTGTGCCGGAGGTTTCTTCCTGTTAAAAGGGAGTTTTTCCTTCCCACTGTCACCAAAGTGCTTGCTCATAGGGGGTCATATAGGGGAAGGCTAGGATCTCAGGAGGATATGGACAAAACTGTTGGGCTATACCTTTTAATCTTTGAATTCAGGTATTGTCACTCCCACTAAAACAGTTGTGTAAAATTAGTCACTTATCAAGGTAGTCGTTACAAACATTTATGAAAAAAAGTGTTGTTCTAAAAAAGTTCACTCAATTTTGAGTCAGTTTTTGAAATGTCTTCCCTCCTTGATATAGCAACAAGTGTGAGCAAACCTCTGGTTTCCACCAACAGCCAGGTAGAGCATGCAAATCCTAAATTAGAGACGGTAATCCATCATGTCTCCTCAGTACATGTGAAGTTCTCAGCTACCCTGGGTTGAATATGGCCACACCATGGCCTTTTCTGCTATCAGATTATTGCCATGTAAATCCTTGGTTATATAACCGACTTCCTCTCTTCCAATCTATTGAAGATGAGCTAACAGTTCCTTCTGTCTTCCATCATCTTTGCAGGTGTGTCTCTAGAGAAAGCTACCTGCGCTGCCCTGCTTGGAACAAATTAATAAAATAAATGTCTGGTTGATCCCAGCACAAACCTGCACCTGCATACATTTCTGGTCAGAAGGTTTGGCTGTCCACTTGGTATGTTCCCATCCATGAATGCAAAAAACTGTCACCCAGCTTTACTGGTCCATTTGAAATTGAATCCATGGTTAACCCTGCTAAGTTGCAGAACATGCAAATTCACATCTCAGCCAAAACCTTTCATTTTCAGTTCTCTTTGCTTGTGTGTTTTGCACCAAAGAAACTTACATGGCATTTCCTTTATGCACACCTTCCTAGGATTCCCTTCCTGGAGTGTGGTGAGCATGCTCGAGTGTTTTAAGCTGAAGAAGGTTGGAAATTTTAGATGCTTGTTCCATGGGACCCCTGGAGCCCCGTTCCCTCTTACATTTATAGCACATTGGTAGTGATCACTGCAACTAAATGCACTGAACTTGTTACATTATTGTGACATAAATTCTTTAAGACATTCCTGCATTTTTACTAATAAGTGTGTGTCATCTGGCTTTATTGAAAGATAGAACTGATAATCATCTGCATAGCAGTGAGAATTTATGTTATAACGTCCAATGATACTGGCTACAGAAAGAATATACATTGAAAACAGCATTGGTCCTAGTCCAGAATACTGCAGAACTCCACCTGTGTGTGAAGAAGTCTCCCTGTTTACATAAATATCTATCAGACTAATATGGGTCAAACCACTGCAGTGCAGCACCTTGGATTGGAGGAAGAGATTCCTGAAGTTAACTCAGAAAGATCTATTGGAGAAAAAGACTTTAAATAAACATTACCTGTGTGATTGTTATAAATATTTTTTCCCCTAATGGTAATAATTTTATTTATAGAAGTTCATGAAGTAATATTTAGTTAAGGTTAAAGGAATGTTTGGCTCAACAGAGCTCTGACTCTTTATCAGTCTGGCTATAGTGCTGAAGACAAATCTGGGGTTCTTATTTTTCTTCAATAAGTAATGAATAGTAAGCTTTATGGTTGGAATGTTTATTTTTAATAAATCTTTTTTTAGGCTAAATGAAGATTTTCTACATTTGTGATACGCTATTTCTTTTCCAGCTTATGACCTGTAACCTGGGGCATTCTGGTACTAAGGGCAGATGTGGATAGCCATGTTCAAACATTGGGTAGCAGGAGATCGGAGTGCCTGGATTTCCGACCTTAACTCATGTTCAGTCAACAAAGCACTGAATTGTTATGGACCATCAGAGTGGTGTGCCTATTGGCGATCCCGACCATGTATTGCCTTCAGGCTGTGCCCAACCAACGTCCAAACTAGGTGCTTTCCTTCACCAATTCTGGTTCCAGGCATAGCGTCCAACATAGCTTCTGTCATCATGTTATGCACAAACTCCTCCACCACAAAAAGGTGGTGATTTACAGATCAACACAACATTATATGTAATTCAGTGAGGCCCAAAAACTGCTTTCTGATGGAGACTCGATACACATGAAGTAATGTTATGGACTGAATATATTAAAAAATGTATTAATTTATTGCCATTGAATTGTCGGTCATTATGGAAACTATCAATTTCTTATATTTGCTGTTGGGGGACTTATGGGATATGCTGAGGGAGTCTTTAAATCAATGCAGAGTT
This sequence comes from Hemichromis elongatus, assembly GCA_015108515.1. Lineage (NCBI taxonomy): Eukaryota > Metazoa > Chordata > Actinopteri > Cichliformes > Cichlidae > Hemichromis > Hemichromis elongatus. The sequence goes on from VUQR01016113.1 coordinate 29,013, forward strand.
TTCTTGACCCACAGATTCACCCCAACATCCACCTGATGTTCTCTTTTCCTGCTGTTATATTAAATGCTGCCACTAGTAGGTGCTCCTGCATCTACTAAAAAATACCGTGTATTGTGTTTGTGGCATTTGCTGTTATCATGTTTATAAATGGGGTGTAAGGAGCTACTTGTAGAAATTACCAGAGGGGTTGTAGTCCTTTAGTGTTCTTAGTAAAGGAACTACATTTATCAAAAACTTGGTCTCATCTCATTTAAACATGTAAAACTTCTTAATTTAATCTTTTGCTTATATACCTGTTACCTATGCAGCAGTAGGAAATAGATAATATAGCCAGAGGTACATTTTAAAGAACATAAACAATGCTTCTCAATATAATGCTTCTCTTCAGTGACACGCATAATTAAGACTGAGTCACTCAGTCTTAATTATTTTTCCTTTTTCAGTTTGTTTTTTACTTCAGACGTATGAATATAAAAAAAACAACAAAACCAAAACTAAATACTGATTACCACCACCCAATACTCCACATCATGCACACTGGTGTTTGTTTTATTTGATCGTTCCTGTTATTTTTTCATACAATTTTATTTCTAAATTGTGTACCTTTCCACATTTACCATACAATTAAGGAGAGCCATGGGAGTAATTATGGTAAAAGATGTGGTGTGATGTGGAATTTTCTATAAGGAGCCTTTCCAAGAAAAATACTATAAGCCTTGAAACAGCTTGTCTTCAATATTGCATTTATGACCAAATGCGATGCAGCCTGTCGCAAGAAATATTCCAAAATATAATAAAGTCAAGAAGGTTCTGATAAGTGACTATATGTGAATATGTAGACAAGGTAGGGCACGTGGTAAACAAAAGGAGGAGCTTATTGATTTCTCAGTGTGTTCTAAAGGCACACACAGGCCTCACACACACTGGCACAGCTTTATAAACAGAACATTATTTTCTGTGTGATTAGCTAAAGAAGATAAATGGTGTATAATTACTCAATCAAAGGCATCATTTAACTGGTTCCCTCAAGGAAGCCTGGCCTGGCAGAGCTGTCATAGATGGAGTTCTCTGCTTTGGAAGAAATGCATCACGTCTATCGATGGAAAAGCTTACTCAAGATTTCACACATGATAACCGCCCTCTGATAGCTCACATGATGATTGGGAGTAGGACTGTGCACAGCAGTTAAATGGAATCACTGGCGTGGCTGTGCAGTGAGGAAGCCCCCGTGAGAAGAATGGGAATGTGTTTGTGCGAACATGTGCTGGAATGGAAAATGTAGGTATGCATTTGATGTGCTGATGCACAGACAAGTTACGCAAGCATATTGTGCAAGTGAACATTCTTTCAGCAGCATGCTGACAGATTGATGCAGTCTGCTGCCCTCTGTTGTCGACCTACAGCTCACTACACAGTTTTCTAAGCTTTAGAGCGCTCCAAAATTCAAATGAAACAAAATATAAAGAAATGTCATTCTAACATTTTAGAGAGACTGTAATCCACGAAAGGCACATTAAAGGATAATTAACTTTGATAAAATAGAAGTTCAATAAAGAGGACTTTATAAATGTATACATGGAATATCAATGTTCACTTTTATTAACACCACCTTTAGAGGAGCACATCACTAAAACATGAATAAAAGCACATCAGAGAGTGTTTCACGAGGTGATCAGTGACGAGGCCCGCTCACTGACTTTGATCTTTAATTGAGATGTAAGGAGGATAAAGCAGAGGCGGTGTTCTTTCTGGAAACAGAAACCTTATCTAGCTTCAGTCTAAGGAGCAGTTAAATTAACCCAAACCGCACACTCAAGTGTTTCAGGCAGTATGATAAACTAGTACCTGCAGTAAGATAACCATTACAACCCATACACAGGCTTGTACCATAACCAGAAGGGTGTAGTTTGGTAGTTACGGATTAAATCGAATGTGTTCATGGATTCCAGGTTAATGGTTGCTTTTTAATCACACGTACTAGTGGCAGCACGGTGTACAGCAAGAAGGTCCTGAGTTCAATTCCCCCATCAGGCCGGGGTCTTTCTGTGTGGAGTTTGCATGTTCTCCTCGTGTTTGCGTGTGTTCTCTCCGGGTACTCCGGCTTCCTCCCACAGTCCAAAGACATGCAGTTAGTGGGGATAGGTTAACTGATCATTCCAAATTGCCCATAAGTGTGAATGTGAAAGTGAATGGTTGTCTGTGTCTCTGTGTATTAGCCCTGCGACAGACTGGCGACCTGTCCAGGGTGGACCCCGCCTCTCGCCCTATGACAGCTGGGATAGGCTCCAGTACCCCCCACGACCCTGAAAAGGATAAGAGGAAGCGAATGGATGGATGTTTTTCAAATGAGGAAAAAAAAAATCTTCCACATTAAGTTAAAACTACCAGTTAGACACACAGTCATTATTCCTGGTAATTTAACAATATCTCTGTATATCTCTACATAACACAAATGTATTTTTTATACAGCAATGTAACGGAATAACATTCAAAAGCTGCAGCTGAATGGAGCAGTCACAGAAAAAGCCAGCAAACACAACAAAACATGGTTTCATAGAAACAGTTGAATACTGAACAAACAGCGTTATTTGATATGTTCAATTCAATTTTATTTATATAGCGCCAGATCACAACAACAGTCGCCTCAAGGCGCTTAGTACATACAGAGAAATCCCAACAATCATATGACCCCCTATGAGCAAGCACTTTGGCGACGATGGGAAGGAAAAACTCCCTTTTAACAGGAAGAAACCTCCGGCAGAACCAGGCTCAGGGAGGGGCGGGGCCATCTGCTGCGACCGGTTGGGGTGGTGTTGTGCCTCACTTTGAAGAAATGTAGCTCCTACCCCTTTGACGAGATCAAAGCTGGGACCAAATAGCTGCGTTACCTCTGTTAAGGAGCGGTGAGTACCTACTGGCTAGTGTTACAAACCATGACTGGAAATAAGTTTGATCTCCAGCTCACAACTTCCTTGATTTAATGGGAACCTTCATTAAATAAGGAACTGCTGCTGACAGCTTTGCGTCTGATACCAGTTGAAGGAGCTGATGTTCCAGCATCATCAGTGAGGCCCATATACCATCCCTGGAAATGACCAAGCTGTTTTTGTGATGTCACAGCTCAGAAACTGTAATGTTTATCTAATTGAAACCGAAGTGTGATGAAAAACTACAATTATAAATTACATTCTCTAAAAGTATCTTCCTTTGGTTTCACGCGGGACACAAACCACAGTGTCATGGGTGAAAGCCCCGTGTTTGACTCATCCAGCACAACCGCAACTTTATGTGTGGAGATCTGGTTTTTCTCACGTTGCAGTAACAAGGTGGGTCCTCGCCACATATTTTTAGCTGTCTTGATAACCCTTTGAAGCTGAGGCAGGTAATCAGAAATCACACCCCCACATGTGTGGGACGCACCCTCAATAGCCGGATATGTTTGGGCTTCAGCAGAGAGGAAAGAGGCCACCCAGGGCACGCCAGTATCACTGCTCTACTGGCTGAGCAGTTTCCTGAACAAGCTTTGCATCATCTCGTCACACAAACCACAGGGATGCACTGACTCTTCACTATGCTTGTCGGCCTATCAAAGGCTTGTAAAAGAATAACACAGACAACTTACCCACAGAAACTTACAGCTGAAAGAGCACAGTAGAGGGCATGTTGACCAACAGACTACTGAGACCAGCAGTAATAGGCATACAGTTACAATTAAAATCCCCTACATATGCTGTAATAATGACGAGGCGCTAATAGTAGCTAATAGCTAACTTTCAGCCTGTACTGTGTTTTTGAACAGGAAACATGAGTTCACATCCCCCGTCAGTCTGTACACTAAACAGCAGCAGTAGAAGGCTAAGAGGCTCCAGTTTTCATTAGCTTTACTTCAGTGCAACAAAGACAAAGGAAGGAAAGCAGCGAAGCGTTGGTTTGTTTTTTATTTCTGGAAAGTGTAAGCTGCAGGGACCTGTGCTTGTATTCATATACACTATTTGGAGTGACTCTTTATTTCTGTGAATTTTTGATATGAAAAGTGTTAACTTGAGCTTAGAACCGTAACAGACACATCGACCTAAGAATATTTCAAGTAAAAGGAAAATCTAAAAGCTCCTTTTATTGTTTTAGAGTAAGTCAGACTAAAAAATAATTTAACTTTGAGTTGAATTCCAACTCGGAGGAAATGTCGTGCCTCTTAATTTTTGTTTTCACAGCCTATGAATACTTAGTGCAAAAAAATTAAACCCAAGCACAGTGGAGCGAGCACTCAGAGATCAGAAAGAGGGTTTTTATGTTTGAGTATAATTTGCAGTTCCTTCTGTTGTTCTCATATGTTCACAAAATAATACGTGAATATACTGTGTTTAGTTTTTATTGTTGAGATCTCCATCATCCTTTAGAATAATTTATTCTAGGATTCAGTGAAAAGCTCTTCTGATATTTTATGTTGGATGATTTAACACCCAGTAATCCCAGTAGTCTTAAAATATCAGTGTTATTATTCAGTAAAACCTCCTGTCAGCCAAACTGTGGTGTGTTTTTTTACAGTCACCCCACCTTCTAGTTTCCAGTTGAATGGCCATCTATCGGAATGTATTAATAGTCCGGAGCGCACACTTTCCGGGTGGGAATACCACAGGGTGGAACACAGATGACATGTTCCTCGTGGAGCAGTGGAAGAGGTGATAAAAACATTTTAGATAAGAACTGCCCAATGTGTGTCACACAGCTGTTTTTCTTAATAACACCTAAATTATAATTTGGCTACACCTAAGCAAAAATAAATGATTATTCATGGACTTCATACACCAGTAGATGGGGATGTCGGCTCACTGTTAACGGAGGATAGAACCAGTGGTCCAACACGTGCCGGTGTTATTGACGCGCACAAACGCACTCTGACAACTGTCCCCTTTTTATTGAGCAAACGACAACAGTTTGATCATCAGATATCAGCCAGTTTACAGATACAAACGTACATGTTGTGTGAGGCCAGCCTGCTGTTAACGCAGCCGGATGAGTCATTCCTGCACACCACACAGGAAATTGTCTCGTGTGTAAAAGAGAAAGAGATTTTTACCCTGAGATATTTACACAGAAAAATACAAAAGAAACATCCGGCTACAAACTAAAGCGTATAACATGTAACAATGAAATGTAACGTCCCCTATAATAATACTGTCAGTGCTAGAATGACATCACTACTGTTTTGTGTGTTTTGAACTCATTTGATCAGACCGGATATTCAAAAATAATATACACCAAATGCTTGACCAAAACAAACGACACGGAGGTCCAAAACGGGGAAAATAACTTTACCCGAATGATTACATGAATGTATTTTTTTTTTGCTTATAGTATTTATATGAGATGGGAGAAGATAAACTTTTTTGTTTATTTCTTTTTTCGTTTCTTTTGTAATTGGAGAAACTCTTCATTTCCACTTTTTCAAAAACAACCACCATAATGGGGAAGTGAAATAGATTACATAGATCACATTTATGCTTCGCTGCCCTGCTCTGTGGATGTGTCACTAACATTTATCATTTACATGTGAAATAAAAAGGTACATTTTAAAAACATGCCAAATCACAAAAAATTTGCAACTGATACCAAAATAAATATCCTTTATTTGAGTTTTTTTCTAAAATAGTTGAGATATTTTTTTAAAAACTACACGAATAAAGGTTGAAATGGAAAGATGTATCCTTCTTTTTAGACTTTATTGTGTGCCCTATATATTGTAAGTTTTGGACCTCAGCTGCAGAAACGTCACCATCGTGACCGGTGCATCGTGTGACGTCACCACAGCCACATCACCGTCTATACTGGTGCTTGAGTGTCCGTTTCCACTGCTGTATTCTCCCAGGTGGCAGATCTTGCCTCGCTTCTCGGGCCTCTCTGTAATATGAGGATCTCTAAGCTCCTGTGCTGACATATCAGTGAAATGAGAGGAAAAAACGACACAGTCTTTCAGTTGGATCTTAAACGCAGTCACAGGTCACAAAAATGACAACGTGTGAAAGCCCCAGACACTAACAGTGCGAGTGAATAAAAACTAAATTATGTTTGCTAGAGTGAAGCTGAAAAATACATACGTAGAAATACAAGGTTTTTCAGGAAACACTAATGTCAAGGAAACATAGCAGACAGCCTGCCAGGATAGGAATAATTCAAGACTCGTGCTTTAACCTTTAGAGGCATTACAAAAATCCGAACGCCAAAAATGATTAGCACCATATGAAATGTCTAGTCTCTGTGTCTGTCTCTTTGGTATCACATAGTGCCGGGTGTTATGAAGACGTGAATCTTGGCCAAGAATGATGTGAACGTCCCTTGCCTCAGCAGCTTCATTTCCACATCTATCAGGAAGTCTTTGGGCTCGCGGACCTTTCTCTGCAGGTAGACGGCACCTGTGAAGCTGTTCAGCTTGCGTGTGCTGAAGTAGCCCTCTTCATTCCCCTTTGTGATGCTAATGACAATATGATCTCCAGAGTAGGCCGGTGAAGGGCCGATTCGGAAGATCTGGGCTGGAATGATGATGTTGGTCTCGAACGTGAGCTGGTAGTAAGTGATCCGCAAGGGAGAGTTCTTACAGTCTAAGGAATTGGCGGGACAGCTGATCCGCTCACAGCGTCTGAAAATGAGTCAGGGAAGATGGTGGGAAGAAAACGTAAGTAAAACAATATTAGGACAAAGCTGGACAAAGTATTTCAAACGAGCTCAATCTCAAACATCTGCAGTCAAAATATGAATCGATATAATTTCTTACTTTATGCATAATTTGCAGATAATATAATTTCATGTAGAGTGATTGATTCCAAACTCTGACTCATTTTTACATTTTCCAAAAGGGGGATCACAAAGAAGCTCAAAGCTAAAGTCTTTAATTTACAATATAAATTGCTTTGAGATGACTGTTACTGTTTTTCCTCACTTGCTTCTGGTTGAGGCCTTTTCTTGTTTAAAGGGGGCTCTTCCGCTCTATCATTTCTAAGTTCTTGCCCTCAGGCAATCATCTGATGATTGAGGTTTTCTCTCTGATGTTGTACGCTCTTTCACTTACAAAATACTAGTAAAGTGTCTGGACATTACTTTTGTGAAGTGGCATCAAATAAATAGAGCTGATCCTACACAGTCAATTCTAGATAAGTCATCATCAGTGCAAGGGTGGAAAAGAGATACAGCGAAGGAAGAGATGCCATTTCTACTGATGGTTCCTTGTTTATCATCATAGGCCATGTCAGTATGCTACAGCAGCCTCTGGGCTCCCAAGACTATGGGGGCCCATAGAGGTCAAAATCAACGTGAGGAAACACCTGCAAATATGAAAATACCATAAAAGCACATAAAACACAGCAGAATATTAATAAAACAATGTAAGTAAAAAAAACAAAAAAACCCCAAATGTCACAAAAGACAGCAGCCATGTTTTTGGGAGGCAATAATGTGACGGAACACCTGTGAAAGTGAACATAGGCTGCAGCGTGATGCAAAATCATTTGCTTGTTAAAGCACGTGATTATTCCATTGCTACTGGAGCGCTATTGAAAAGATGCATGTAGCAAGAGTGCTCTTTCACACCACTGCCCCCTGCTGCAAGGATTCCATAATAACACAGATGAACACAGTGGATGCCAGTGGAAAGCAGAAACCTTTTGAGCTTGTGGGTCTTTCCCACAGTGCAATCTGAAGCTCTGCGACTGTTTATCCAACACACAGCAGAATTTACAGCCTGGAGTTATCCTCGTTGCAGTGCATGGTAATATTTGCACAACTCACATCAAGACTAGAGTGTCTAGGAACCTAATACGGGAAGACCAAGACACATTTTAATCTCAGCTGTCTGTCCGTGGCTGCCAAGTCTGCTCATGAATGAAAGATGTCTCTCCATGGGGAGCCAAGAGATGTCACACTGAGGGTAATAAGGTGTCTCTAGGTAACACTGATAAGACGTCTCTTGTGGGCTGATGGGGGAGTGTGTGTGTGTGTGTGTGTGTGTGTGTGTGGTGTTGCTGTTCAGTGGCGCGTAGAGCAGGGAGAGCTGCAGAGACGGCTCTGGGAAGCACCGAGCTGATCAAAGCCATCTGACTTCTTCACACAGCGGATGGGAATCATGTTCAGTTAAATAAGCGCACAGCTAACAAGGCCCTTCTGTGCAGAACAGTGCACTGTAAGCACATCCATGTATAGTGTTCACAGTCTGAGAGGATCTGGACAGAAACCATATACACAGATGTCGGCCGATGCGGCTGGATACTGCAAAAACACATTTTAATGGACCTGTTTACAAAGAAAACTCAAATAAGGAAACTTATAATACTATAACTTACAATGAGCATTAACTGCTGCGTACTTTGATGTAGTAAAATCTGACGCTGAGCCAAAAGCGTAAAGCTTTAGCAGGGGAGACGATATAAATTTGACTCACGTGTTTGACACTTTCTTGTAGTGTTGAGGGCAATCAAAGGAGAGACACCTGAAGCCTCCCTGAAGGTTGTAGCAGGTCTGTCCAGTGGAGCAGTTGTGAGTGCCAGATGTGCACTCATCAATATCTGGAAAAAGAGCCAATTATAAATCTAATAAATACCATCATTTTGTGTGTTTACAGTAAATTATTCACTTTCAGATCTGAGACGATTAACGCAAGCTTTACACCATAACATACTCATGTCATGCACAGAAAAAATGGGAACAGCAATCTTTCCCCACATTTCTGATTACTGGTAGTGTCACTGTCAGTGAGAGAAACTCATCCGATAGGCTTTTGTGACCCAATCTGAACCCAACCTTTTTGAAAAAGTAAAACAAAAAATATTAGTCAATAAAAGAAACAGTTAGGGCGCCTGGGTCGCCGACCCAGAGTTTTCAGTTTTACATTATTATTGAACTTTGATTTTGTCATTATTTATCATTTCTAGTCTTTTGGTTTCTATGTTAGTGCTCTGTCTCCCTGTTGCAGAGTCCATGATGTCATAGTGTCTGCTTGTGAGTCTGTGTCTGTAAGTTCAGCCGGTGTTTCCTGTTTTACTTTGAAGGTCTTATGTTAATGTGTCTGGTTTTGCTTCCCTTGTCTCGTTCGGCCTGATTTGTGTTGCCCTCCTGTCTCCCATTCCCTCATTGCTCCCTCTGTCTATTTAAGCTCTGTGTTTTCCTTTGTCTGTGTTGCAGTCTCCCTCATTCTGTACTTTGTTCTGTCTGCCAAACCTGTTAGGTTTATTTGTAGGTTCAATTAAGTTAGTTTTCATGTCCAGCAGTAAAGCTGCTTTTTGAGTGCACCTTTGCCCGCTGTGAGTCATTGCTTTGGGTCCACCATCCCTCCCTGCACACAGCCTTCACTTGACAGAAACACAATTTTAATATGAGGTAAAACCTCCTCTGGACACGATGCAATGTCGAGCAGTGGTTAATGGTTGTGGCTACCTCTGATAAACCTCTCCAGGCATACTTAATAGGAGACAGACCCAAGAAAGTGTCTGGATATGCTCATTATCCAGAAAGACCTGCACTACTCTAAATCTGTGAGGGTAGGCATTGTCCTAGTGGAACAGCCGCATGGTTGGTACAAGTGCAGGTTGGAGCACCCTGTCCAGTCCTATTACCACCAAAAATGTTCAAAACACAGATACTGTGTTGCAAGTCTGCAGCAACAGTCCTCAGTCAAGTGCAGTCACTTGCAGCACGGTGGCAGGGTGAGCCCAGTCCAGTCAAACAGTATAAAAATGTAACCTGCTTGAAGTCCAAGAAGATGATTAATGTATGTATCAGCCTCACCTTTGCAGGTGTGTCCGTTGGCGGCCATGACATATCCATGAGGTGGACAGGCACACTGGTAGCTGCCTGCAGTGTTAACACACTGGAAGGCACAGAGGTTCCCGATGCTCTGGGAGCACTCGTCAATATCTGTTTAAAACACACACGCACATCTCATCACCGTGATTAAGCTGTGAGGAAAGAAAGGTTCAAAAGCAGTCGGGTTTTTCACCTTTATCTCGAGTATTATGTGTGTGCTTGTGTTTTATTGCTAGTGTGATTGTGCTTTCCTGTCTGGGGGATTAGCAACAGCAGCTACCTTGAGCCCCGTCACCCACGACAAAACAGACACTGGATCATTATGTGGAACATCAACTACAACTTTGCATCCAGGGAAGTTCTCTGGAGCCCTTTTCTGGTAAATTTAAACAGACCCTTTGTCCTCTGTTTTCTACATATTTATAGAAAAGCGTTCCTGGGTCGGTTATTGTCCTATCTGTTTTCAAACATCACTCATTCGATTTCTCTACTGTCAAACTAACAGCAAGAGAACGACAGTTTCAAAGTCTAATTTTAAAGGTGTTCCATGTATTGATCATTAAAAGCATGTTTTTCCCTTATTTCATGAGCTTACAATCTCATATTGTAAGCGCATGCGTGTCTAACACTCTGGCATTTTTCTGTCTTTAAAACATTAGCTAGCTTATTAAGCACACTGTTATGACATCTACTTCAGTCCAGCACAACAGCTCTCATAATATTAATGTTCATTTTTAGCTACTTTCAGCTCAGCATGTTTGATTTGGCAGTGTTGTCTTCAGCAGGAATTTAACCAGCAATCACATAAACCACTATATTATGGAGCTACACTGGTCCTAATAGAGCTATAGTGTATTATATATGTAAGTGCAGTTTGTGCATGGTTTTTGACAATAGAGGTCAGAAAAATGCAGCTGAGGTTCACAAATCTTTGGCTGAGTAAATCATAGGTGTGTGAATTTGTGGCTAGCTATTTGTTTAACTTCACATAGTTATTTATTATGACTGCTGTCCATACAGACAATATTGATTTGTAAACGATTAACTGACAAGCAGTTTTTTAGTTGGAGCACAGTTCTACAAGAAAGATACGTTACTGAAAAGGTGCTTGTGCCTAAAGTGCGTCACACACATCGCACACACACATGTAGGCCTACAAGAATATCTGGACCCCGCCCCTGACTATATCTGATTGGTTTAAACCATGATGTGTGTCTGTTGTTGACCACACGAAGACTTTTAGAGTTGTGGAGACTTCTTTTTGTAATGAACAGCTGGTCGCACCGTGCAACATTTGATTTTTTTTTTTTAGTTGCACCATTAAAAAATTTGTTTGAAAATGGCACTCTGGAGACCTGTATGGACTTGACTGTATCTAATGAGATGACCACTGAGTGTCCCTTTGAAGTAATATTGTCCTACAGTCCTGTCATGACTATAAATCATATATACCGCAGGAATAGGGCAGTATGCTGGATAGTACTGAGGTCTCTCTCTATCGCTCTGAACAGTTTCTACCACACTGGGAACCTTGGAAGAAATACCTTCACAGGTGTGCCCGTCCTCTTTCAGGTAGTAGCCTGGGCGACAATAGCACTGATATGAGCCATAGATGTTGGCACACTCCTGGCTACAAGGGTTTTGGTCACACTCATTTGTATCTGAGCACAGAAACAAAAAATACAATCGTAACATTAGACACAAAAGTTAAAGTTAATATTCTTTTACATCTGTGCACATATATGGAAGCAGACGGACAAAATGGTGATGGCTAACCAACCGGACATAGTGGTGGTAGACAAACAGAAGAATACGGCCATAGTGATTGACATAGCATCCTGAACGACAGCAACATCAGGAAGAAGGAGCACGAGAAACTGGAGAAATACCAAGGGCTCAGAGAAGAGCTCGAGAAGATGTGGAGGGTGAAGGTAACGGTGGTCCCAGTGGTAATCGGAGCACTAGGTGCAGTGACTCCTCAGCTAGGCGAGTGGCTCCAGCAGATCCCAGATCTCTGTCCAGAAGAGCGCAGTCCTAGGAACAGCTAAGATACTGCACAGGACCCTCAAGCTCCCAGGCCTCTGGTAGAGGACCCGAGCTTGAAGGATTGACCGCCCGCAGGGGCAAGTGGGGAATTTTATATATATATATATGTATGTGTGTGTGTGTATGGAGAGAGCGAGTCCTAATTTTCCTGTGTCATGTTGGCCCTGTTAGCTGTGTGTTCCTGTATTTCCAGATGTGTGCTTCCTCGTGCTGTGCTTTTGAACTTCATTAGTTTATGTTTTATTAGTTTATGTTTAGTTTATGTTTTACCCCTGTAAATATTTTGCTCCTGGATCTGGGTCCGTATAACT
>VUQR01016116.1:17761-28808 GCA_015108515.1 Hemichromis elongatus
CCAAAAAAAAAAAAAAAAAAATTTAAAAAAAAACAAAAACTAAGGTCTATAAATAAAACAGGTATTAATGCTATGGGATGCTGAGTTTAATGTAAGGAAAGATTGAATTAGCAGTAATGCAGCTACTGATCTTCCTGTCTTTGTGACCCCACATTCATTCATTCCACCCTTTGAGCAGAGCTTTACGGTCAGTGCAACAGCTGTTACTGCGATGACAAGAACCTCCATGATTTCTCTTCTTAAGATGGGTAATTTTAACAGGATCCAGAAATACACCTCCCTCTGGAGTGTCTTATTGTCTGTCATTATCCACAACTGGCAAGTTTAAAGGAAGAAGCGATCTTTGAGCAGCAAACAGGCCCCAATTATTACTTTGTGTTGACTTTTGCTTCTTTAGTCCTGTATTTGAGTCCTTAAACAATCGTCTGAATTAAGCCAGTACTTAACATTGCGATCGCAGGCAGGTAATTTCCCTGAAAGGGAATATACAGGGGCAAGACAGTTCAGTAAACACACAGATACATACCTCTGTTACATCACATTAACTCCTGCTTTTGGCTTGCATGCTTAAGTGTGTGTATTCTTGTGAACAACATGCACGTACACACAGACACAGACACAAACACACAAGCAATGACAGGTGCTGGCATCCAGGGCCTGGCCACTCATCACAGACGCTGTAAATGGACAAGACTTCCCACCTGTTGTCTTCTCTGCTGTTTGACAGTTTTTTTTAGTGTCTGGTTTGTTGTGCTCTTTCTCTCTTTAACAATAATTTAACAATTTAAGAATATATTTAACTGAGAACTGCTGGAGGTGGAGTTTTACATATCAGTGCTGTACCGAGTGTGCTTTGAATTCATTACAGAGGGTTATTTTCATGTAACACACTGAGCCACAACAGACAGGTGCACTGAACAGAATTATAATGCAAAATGTTTAACACTGGAGGGCGGCCATAGAGGGTACAATGCTCAGACTATGGGTGTGTGTCGGTGTGACAGCTGGCTATGCAGTGCTGGAAATCCACTTTTGGATTTTACCCTAACAATCACCCAGGCACCAACCCCCAACCTTCAGCCTTTCCATCAACCCGAGCTTCGACCTCTGCTGGGAAGCACACACAGGTGCCTGCCAGCAACTGCACCGAGTCCACGTGTATCATATTAGTGGTTGAGAGTTTGCCTGGGACAGCACTGCACAAAGACATGCTGATGGATTTTGGACCTCCCTGGACTCTTCCACTCTTTATAGGAGTATTGGTGTTTTGTACCACAGGTAGGAACACTAAATAGCCACTGAACAGATTGAGTGGAGCAGTTTGGGTTTCTTGTTGCTATTAAGTGATTTGCATGGTGTTGTTTTTAAAGACCATGGTTGATCAAAGATGCAGATTTTTTAAAGTGTTGCTTAGAAACAATATGCTTTTTTAAAGCAGTGTATTATTTTCATTAATTCTCACTGTGTTTGCGTTCAAACAAAACGGAGTACACTGAAAAGCACTGATCATCAGACTGCACATATTATGTGTTGTTGGCAGTTTCACAGGTAAATCTAAAAGGATCTAAAAGATCTAACTTATATTTGTCAGTGCACACAGTCACACTCATTTTGTTATCTTCATACTATACAAGTGTTCTCCTTCACAGTCTACATTTAGTCTGGTAACTTAAAATAAAAAAAATTATTGAATATTTTAAACATGTATTTTAATAGTCATTACTACTTTGGTAAATACAGTTAAAAGCTGATTATTTATTCCTCTATACTAGAGTTTTAATAACTCTTTTGTTATTTTTCCACAGTTTGTTAGTAAACAAACAATCCTTTGCGCATTGGTGTTTTTAGCAAAGCAAATATTTTTGTTATTTAGTTATGTCTCTTCATTGTTTATTTGATTATTACAAAAACATTTATCATGTAAATTAAACTCAAATTTTATTTCATGATATTCATGAGAGACCGTTTTTACCTGTGCACTTTAGCAGTTTTCTGTTAGGTTTCCATAATGTTGGAGAGATGAAGTAAGTAAAGATACCTATTATTTCTGGCCTAATAAGGTTTGAACCCTACTTTTCCGATCATGCAGCTCAATAGCATCTTTTATCAAATGTCCATACCTCCAACATAATCACTTCTTTCATCCCGTTTCTACTGCAAGCTGTTTGTTAATAATTTTGCCACAAACTAAAACCTTGGTAACCATGTTGTAATCTCAAACATCACAGTGGCCCTGATGCAACTCCTTTTCATAACTGGAACAAGTATTTCTTATGATGAGCAGACTATGCAATAGATACTTAACCAGATCTGAGAAGATTTTGACCAGAATATCAGCTGAATTAAAATCTTTTACAGCTTAATATCTTTATTTGCTGATTCCCACAGCAAATAAAGTCTGGGTATTTTACCTACTATAAAAACACACAGATCGACCCTTTAAATCAACCTTCTTTGTCGTGGCTTTTCATGTTCTTGTGTGCAGCCTCAGCAGCCAACCTTGAAAGGGAGCTGTTTAAGGATTTAATGAAGGGTTACAACAAGAATGTTCGGCCCATGGAGAAGAGTGGGGACATCACTAAAGTCTCCATCAAGATGACGCTCACCAACCTCATCTCTCTGGTGAGTAAAGCTTATCCTGGTGTGTATTATTAGCCAGTGATGTCCATAACTATAACCATAATTCTTACATTAGACAATCAGAATACATCATTTTTAATTTTATAAAACTATTCTTGCAAGACATGAGTAAAGTGTAACTGACACACATCAAAAATGTAATATTTTTGCCTTCTTCGAAACATAGGACAGGCTAGGGTTAGGGTTGGGTTATCATCTATAGGGGGTTAATGTTTATAGTTGGAATGTTTACCAAACTGTGTCCTCAGAATGAAAAGGAGGAGGCCCTGACCACCAATGTCTGGATAGAAATGGTAACTTTTTGTGATTTTTTTTTTTTTAGCTTCTTTCAAAAATGCCCAGTTTATGAATTTGAAAGGAAGTCAAACCTGCAGTGTTTCTGTGTGTAGCAATGGTGCGACTACAGGCTCAGATGGGACCAGCCACCCAGGTCAGCTCTGTACGGGAACATCACCTCTAGCCTGCGCGTCCCCTCTAAAAGCATCTGGCTACCTGACATTGTACTGGAGAACAAGTGAGTGAATCCACATTTAGATGTGAATTTTCCTTTGAGATATGAGTTTCATGGTTAGGCAACCATCATAATACGTCTCTGAGAACTTATTTAGGCTGTTATTTGAAACATTTTAAAATATTAATTTACAATAAATTTCAGGATAAATGAGAACATAAAAAGTGCATTTATACAATCACACATCAAATCATTAACCACAACATTATGAAGTTGTACTCATACTTAATTCTGAGTTTTGTTTAGTCAGAAGACCAGTGGGTTTAGTCAGGTTTCTCTGGACTAACAAGTCTGCTTAAAGTGTTTTAAATGTACTTTGAATAGTAAACCAAACGATGAGTGGGAGGCAAAGAAAGGAATCACTAAAGATGAAGATGTAGCAGGCTTTTATTCAAATCAAAACTTTGGTTCTGTTTTCTTTGAGCAGTACTAACCCTAGTGAAAGATAAACATTACATAGGGTTTTTTAAAGTCTTCTTTTCCTCTGTGCTCACTGAGGAGGAGCACAGTGCTGCAAAAATGGAAGCAAAGGGCAATTTTAGGTACAAGAAGTCATGAGACATGTTGTGAGTGAACTTCAGGTAGCGCTTTCAGGTTCTGTACGTTCACACTGTTACAGGCAGATTTTGTTTTTAATACTATTGCAACCTTCCACCACTTAAAAACACATATGGGAGTATAAGAGTCTTCCTTTGACTTCTTTTAATCACAGTATGATGGCAGATGTATTGTTCCCAGGTAAAGTTTCTCTGTACATGTGAAATTTACATGAATGAGGCCTGATGTGTGCATGCACGAATGTATGCAATAAACTGCAGATAAACCTTACACCATCTTTCTCATCTTTCTTCTGGTCCTTAGCATTGATGGACAATTTGAGGTAGCTCTTTACTGCAATGCACTGGTGTCTCCTGATGGCTGTGTGTACTGGCTGCCTCCTGCTATTTACCACAGCGCCTGTGCCATCACTGTGAACTATTTTCCCTTTGACTGGCAGAACTGCACCATGGTCTTCCGGTAAGAGATCAGCCGGGACTCGGTGATCTGTAGAAAACACAAGCAATCACAAATCTGTTGCCCCAACCAGTCAAGGCAGTTGTTTGCCCCTCCCACTGCCTGCACTGACGGGTATTTTCTGGTTAAAGGGATTTTTGCCTTCCAACTGTCACCAAGTGCTTGCGTATAGGTTTTTTTTTTTCATTGTTGGGGTTTCCTGTGTATATGTGTGTATATAAATAAAATTGAATTCAATTCAACTGTAAATAATTTCTGAGGAAATGTGTAGGCCTGTAGCTCTCTGTGATCCCTGGCATGTTGTCTGGGATTGTTAAAGAGAAACATGAATGATTGAGGGTGCTTTTTAAAAGGCCAATGCATGAACCCAGAGTGTCTTAAACAATAGCAATCAGCTTCCTTCAGTCATGTAAGGTAACATGACTGAAGGAAGCTGATTGCTGCTCTTCTGATGAAGGTGTTGACTGTGGACTCTGACTGCATGTTCTGTGCCACGTGTTCAGCTCGCAGACTTACAGCGCCAATGAGATCGAGCTGGTTCTGACAAAAGAAAATGACATAACATTGGAGTGGGTGGATATTGACCCAGAGGCCTTTACAGGTATTTAAAGAAGGCATCCATTGGTTCATAAAAAGAACAAGAAACTGTTTTTCTAGTGATAAAAGACTATAAAAGACTTTTATTTTGTGTTGTTTTTTTTGAGAAAATGGAGAGTGGATTATTAGACACAGACCAGCCAAGAAGATGATCAACACTCAGTACACCAAAGATGACCTGGAGTACCAGGAGCTGGTCTTCTTTCTTATCATTCAGAGGAAGCCTGTCTTCTACATCATTAACATTATCGCTCCCTGTGTCCTCTTCTCCTCCCTCGGCCTGCTAGTCTACTACTTACCTGCCAAAGGTTATTCTTATTACTTTGTGTAAAGTGTGATCATAAACCGATCAGGCATAACATCATGACTACCTGCCTTTTGTGGTGGTCCATCTTTTGGTGGACTCCACTAGAGCCCTGAAGGTGTGCTCTGGTATCTGGCACCAAGATGTTACCAACAGATCCTTTAAGTCCTGTAAGTTTCATGGCGGGGCCTCCATGAATTGGACTTGTTTGTTCAGTACATCCCGCAGATCCTCGATTAGACTAAGATATGGGGAATTTGGATGCCAAGTCAACACCACAAACCCATTCTTGTGCTCCTCAAACTATTGCTGAAACATTTTTGCTTTGTGTCAGGAAGCATTTTCCTGCTGAAGGAGGTCACAGCCATCAGCGGATACTGTTTCCATGAAAGGTTTTTCATGGTCTGCAACAATCTTTAGATAGGTGTTAAATGTCTGACGTTCACATGCTCATTGGACTGGTGACATCAAGGGCATCTTGATTGGTCTGCAGCTATGCAATGCTTCTTCCTGTTAAAAGGGAGTTTTGCCTTCCCACTGGCACCAAGTGCTTGCTCATAGGGGGGTTGTCTAATTGTTGGCGTTTTCTTTGTATTATTGCAGGGTCTTTAAAATTAAAGTACATTGAGGTGACTATTGTTGTAATTTGTTGCAATATAAATAAGATATATTTGAATTGAACTGTAAAGAATTTTTGAATAACCACGTAGGTCTGAATCCCATATGCAACAAGCTACAATGTGCTGTGCATTCTAACACTTCAGAACCATCATGAAATATTTCTGCAATTTGAAGTAAAGTAGCTCGTCTGCTGGATCAGACAACGTGAGCCAGCCTTCGCTCCCCATGTGCATCAGTGAGCCTTGGCTGCCTATGACCTTGTTGCTGGTTCACCACTGTTTCTTCCCCAGAGCACTTTTGATTGATACTGGTGACTGCAGACCAGAAACACCCCATAAGAGCTGCAAAATTTTAGATGCTCTGACCCAGTCGTCTAGCATCGCAATTTAGCCTTGTGTGTCACTCAAATCCTCATGCTTGCACATTTTTCCTGCTTCTAACCTCAACTTTGAGGACAAAAAGTTTACTTGGTATTTAATATAACCCATCCACTAACAGGCGCCCCGATGAAGAGATAATCAGTGTTATTCACTTTACCTGTCATAATGTTATGCCTGAGTATTGCATGTGGACAATGAGTCAGGATTTCATTCATCCTTTGGCCTATGATCATGGCAATACAGTGATGATCCAGCCACTGATGCATACATTAGATCAAAGCTGCACCACTCTGACTGAATACTGGTTTGGGTTTTGCAGCTGGTGGTCAGAAGTGCACCATGTCTATTGTCACTCTTCTGGGCCAGACTGTGTTCCTCTTCCTTATTGCTAAGAAGGTTCCAGAGACTTCTCAAGCGGTGCCTCTTATTGGAAAGTAAGCAGCTCACTTTAAGATTTTAGCTCAGAGTTTGTGCTGAAAATGATGCGAACATTTCACTGCAGGTATCTGATGTTTGTGATGTCGGTGACCACCGTGGTAGTGATAAACAGTGTCGTAGTCCTCAACGTTTCCCTGAGAACCCCAAACACTCACAAAATGGCAGACAAAGTCCGGAAGGTGAGGCTGTGTCTGAATCATTTGAAGATCTTTTAAAGCTGCTCGATGAAGAGAACACAAGTCTATTTACCTGTGAATTCATCTTAAACCCTGTGTCACCCTCAGATCTTCCTAAACATCCTGCCTCGCCTACTTAGGATGCAAATGCAACCCTGGACGCCAAACACAGGCAAAGCATCAGAAATTAGAAATGGTGGAACCGTGTCTGCAGGCAGGAATGGTGTCCACCTGGTTCCCTGCCGCCGCCGTAGCTCTATCACTGTCATCACCAAGGCGGAGGAATACATAACGAAAACAGCTCGGTCTGAGCTCATGTTTGACAAACTCAGAGGGAGAAATGGATTGATGAAATCAGTGCTGGAGAAGCTACGTAAGTATTTGAAATAGTTTGTTACACATACAGAGACATGCATACACAGTAAATGGACTTATTGATGCTATTTACTATCCTACTATGAAAAGGTTTAGAGCCACTCGTTATTTCTTCATATTATGTTTCCCAGGGAGCTAGACTTTACTGTAATTTCGATCTGCTTATGAGCAATAGTACTCCAGGCTTTCTGAAGTTCTTTCAAAGTCCTTTTAAGACATTAGCTGCCTTTTCACTCATTTTCAGTCCTTGTACTTAATCATTTTCATAGGGATGTTCATTCAGTTTCATATCTCAACATAGTATGCAGTGTTTGATTAACACAATTTAGGAAACTGGACTGCTATAAATCAGATAAACAGCATCTGAAAGTCATGTCATTTAGAAGTAAGAAAACTTGCATGTTTCAGCAACACAATGCTAAATGCTATCCACCATTTTATTTAGAAGTTTTTGTTTTTGTTTTACTTCTAATAGTTTTGGTTATCTGTTGAAATGCATAAATACAATGCATAAATATATGGCTTTTTAAAAAAATATATGACTATAGATGATGGGCTGGAGGGAGGTACAGCACAGCACCTTGTTAACAGTCTAGCAAAGGCCAGTCCAGAGCTGAAGCAGTGTGTGGCCTCCTGCAAACACATCGCTGAGACTGCAAGACAGCAGAATGACTTCCAGAGTGTATGCTTAACCATTTTACTCTTCGCACATTTGATGAGTTCTTAGTTGGAAATGCCACAGCTAATAACAATGTATCATTTCACTCAACTTCAGGAAAATGAAGAATGGTTCCTGGTTGCCCGCGTCATTGACAGGGTCTGCTTTATTGTCATGGTGTTGGTGTTTTTCATCGGCACTATTGGCATCTTCTTGATGGGCCATTTCAACCAGCCGCCCTCTACACCTTTTCCTGGGGATCCAAAGAAGTATCTCCCTCCACTACACAACATCACTGCTGTAGCCGGAACGGAAACAAGCGTTTTAGGTTGAACCAGGGAGAAATTGTTTGATGTTATCACTTTACCCAGAGAGAGAATCTGACAGCCTCCGTTAGTGATTGTTCACTAAGGACTAGAATACAAAGAATGGAGAAGATGCAGCTGTATGTGTTTTCCTGCACGGGTGCCTGCGGACTACCACAGAAGCAAGTACAATCTACTGCACCGTTGTGTGAATGCATACAGTATCAGCTCTCCTGGCTGTTGAGACTGTTTGTGTCATTTAATGCTGTAGAAGAAGGTCTTATTACATAAGGTGTAGAGGGCGGCTGCTCTAAGTGGACCTTTTCACTTGCTGTTCATTTTTAACAAAACTATGGGCACGAGACATAAGACATGGTGTTGATCACAGATTTCAATCATTGTAATCTACATTAACTTTTCTTTTTATCAATAAAAGCATTTTAATCATGTGATTTTGTGACTGTGTCATTTTTGAGGCCACTGGAAAGTTTCTGCCCCACCCCTCCACCTTCAAGCCTACCACCGAAGCACAAATATCCTGCACAGCCCCCCTCCTCTGGAAGCATTTCAATTACATGACTGAGTGGTGCTTTTCTACTCCAACAAAAGGCAGATCCGGCTGGTTGGGATGGAAACGGAGTCGTTTTGAGATGGAGCTGAATTAAGAAGTCCGAAAACACTCACAAAGCCAAACACTGCTATGTGAATAGTGACACAAACAAAGGGGTAAGAAGCCCCTCCAGATAATGATGACTCATGAAGGCTCGTCTGGTGTTTTGCTTGTGACGCTTAGATGATCCGAGTCTGTGGAGGGTGAACACTGATGGTAAGCAGGCCTGTGACACTCTGTTGTGCTGTTTGCTTTCTTTTTATTTGAAATACATGATTACTAAAGGCTCCAGGAAGATTTTAGCCAGTTTAGAAACTCTTTGAGCTATCGCTGTTTATACAAGGAAGCTTCGGTTTGATGCTGCGAGCTGCTACTGGGACTAAATGGTGAGACAGGAATAGTAGCGTGTGATCTGAATGTGAAAAAGTCTTGGGCTGGCTACTATTGCAAGAAGGATGTTAATATTGATAACAGAATTTTATTTATGCACTTCTTGCTATAATTTTGAGACTGTTTTAGTTGATGTTTTATTTATTTTTTGTCAGATTACTATTTCGTATTTAAGGTACAACACCAATTCCAAAAAGCTGTGAAAATTGTTTGAAAATCTGATAAACCTACATTTTATTAACAATAGAACATTAAAAAGGTATCAAATGTTTAAGCTGAGAAAATGGCTCAGAAAATTGGGGTGGGCAAAAGGCTGGTAAAGTAAGTGGCACTAAAATGAAACAGCTGGAGGAAAAGTAATTGGGTTGATTGCACTATTAAACAAAAATATGACAAAGATCCAGCAGTGCTGAGCAGATATAATCATAGCTTTTCTAAAAGTCCAACAGCTGGTCTTTTCAGTACCCAGATGTCTACAGGCTGTTATTAAAAGGAGGGGGGATGCTACACAGGGGTAAACATGGCCCTGCTCTCAGGTTTTTTGAGACGTGCTGCTGCCATCAAATTCAAATTCAAAATGACCTTATTGTCTTCTTAAAATGGTACATTTTCTGAGCTTAAATATCTGATATGTTTTCTATGTTCTTTGGTGAATAAAATCTGGTTAAATATTAAACATAGAAAATTTTTTTAAATATAGCCTGGGTATGAGTTAAAGCATCCATCCTTCAAATGTTTTCTTTAAGGTTTCAGTTTGATCAATTTCTCAGTTTGAGACCATGTCAGCGGTGATCAATCAGCCTCTTCCCTTTGGACGACTTGAGAGAGAGAAGCACATTAACGTGGCCTTCAGGGCTTTCCACAACCGTTGTGGGCCCTCCTGTGAGCGCCAGACTCAAAGCACTCCAGCCAAATCCCACCAAAAGCCTTCCGACCGGGAATCTGAAGAGCAGCTTTCGGGCCCGACTGCTGAGAATGGCTTGAGGCAGCCGCCAGTGAAGCTGAACAGGGTAGAGAAGAAGAGAGAGAAGGCTGGTAGTAAAGTGAGATCACACTTTATGTCTGTGCTAGAAACTGCTTGTGAGATTCATATCACTGCTAAGCCAGAGCTGCAAGGTGAGAAGGAGTACTTTTTTCTTATATGTACAACAGGATTCTTGCTTAGATGTGTGTGTTAAGAAAATATCTTATCCTGACTGCAGGTCCTCAGTGTGTTTCTAGGAGGATTTATAACATCACTATAGAAGGCAGCAGGTCAAAGCCCTTTGTGGCTGTGGAAGGTATTTGTCCCGTTCAACCACATGTGTTTTACTCTTGTAACTACTCATGTTTTCCAGAATATTCTCAGCATTTGTTTGCTTCTCCCTCCGTTTAGAGAGCTCCTGTGTGTGTCTGCATTGCTGTGGTCCAGCTCGGGCCTGCACACTAAAAGGCTTTGACAGTGAGGGCAGTCAGGTCTTTTATTTTGAAAGGCCCCTTAGAGTGGACGCCTGTTGCCTCGGTTGCTGCCTGATGGAGATCAGAGCGTACACGCCTCAAAACCATCTCATCGGCACCGTACATCAAAGGTAGGAAAATTGCTCATGCCTTGGTGTATATACGTTCCTACTAAACGCTGATGAGTCTGATTCCTTATGTTGCTCAGTAGTTATGAATTATATGTGATCAAAATACACTAGAGCTTATATGGCTCAATTTTGGTGTTATAAACAGAGTGAATAAATAAAGTAGGTCAATTTAGAGGTGAAGATTTATCATAAGGAGACATGCATACACATAAACCTCTTTAGGTTCTCTGTGAAATCTAATGAACTGAATTTTACCAATTAATGGCCTTGGTTAATGGGTTAACAAAAATATAAATATAATTTATGTCTGAAGGAGTCCACATAGGTCTTTAGTCTGCACTCATTCATTTCAATTTTATTTATATAGTACTTTTATAAACAACTGTTGACCAAATTACTGTACAGTAGAATAATGAGACACAATTTAAAAGGAAAGTAAAATCAAGGATAAGAAAATAAT
>VUQR01016116.1:28828-58420 GCA_015108515.1 Hemichromis elongatus
CCAATTAATGGCCTTGGTTAATGGGTTAACAAAAATATAAATATAATTTATGTCTGAAGGAGTCCACATAGGTCTTTAGTCTGCACTCATTCATTTCAATTTTATTTATATAGTGCCAATTTACAACAACAGTCCCCTCAAAGCACTTTACACTGTAGGGTAAAGACCCTACAATTTTAGCAAGAAACCCCAACGAGCAGGTGACCCCCTCGTGAGCAAATAGTTGGGCGCATTGGGAAAGAAAAACTCTCTCAAAAGGAAGAAACGGCAGAACCCAGCTCCGGGTCCAGCCCGAACTATAAGTTAAAATCCAATCAAATCAATTTTATTCATATAGTACTTTTATAAACAACTGTTGACCAAATTACTGTACAGTAGAATAATGAGACACAATTTAAAAGGAAAGTAAAATCAAGGATAAGAAAATAATAGGAATAAAATAATGACAAACTCATACAGACTTAAAAGCCAAGGAGTAAAACTGGGTTGTTGATTAGAAAGGAAAATTTTAAACCTTTTATACAGGGTGTTTTACTCTTTAATCCAAACTGGGAGCTGGTTCTACAAAAGAGACGCTCTGCCTCCCATTCTACATTTAAAAACTCCAGGAACCACACGTGAGTCACTGGTCTAAGAGCAATCTGCTCTATTAGGGTCATATGGTACTATGATAAGAGGGAGACTGATTTTTCAAGATCTTGTACATGACCAAAAAGATTTTAAATTTGATTATTATTTAACAATATGCTTTCTCTTTCTAGTCAGACCTAGTTCCTGTCATTATTTGGATTAACAGTAGGCTTTTCAGAGAGCTTTTATAAGAATATGATCAT
This sequence comes from Hemichromis elongatus, assembly GCA_015108515.1. Classification (NCBI taxonomy): domain Eukaryota; kingdom Metazoa; phylum Chordata; class Actinopteri; order Cichliformes; family Cichlidae; genus Hemichromis; species Hemichromis elongatus. The sequence continues at coordinate 29,662 of VUQR01016116.1, forward strand.
AATGAGTTACAACAGTCCAGCCTAGAAATAAGGAACTAGTCCATATAAAGATGGTTGTTTTGTGGATCATTTGAGTTTGAAGAAAAACCTTCATATAAGCATATTTTTTAATATTATAATTATAATTTTACATTTTTAATTTGGGTGAATAAACACCTGTACCATTTTATATTATCAGACTAAACAACTTCACATGTGAGCCTTTTTCCATGTCACTCAAGGCCTTGGACCACATTAGCCCACCCTAGCTGCTCAGGCCTGTCTGTAAATAGCAGTTGGGGCCTTTACTGTTCTGAACAGCCTGAGTGTAATATAAACCTGAGATGGTTAATGCACAGCACAGCTGTTTGCACGCAAAAACACACCAACAGAGCTGGCGAGGGTTCGTAGGGGAAGGAATGCGACATCCTTCCTAATGGGAATGTTGGCCAATGGGAGGCATGGCAGGCTCACGGCTCTTCTGTCGTCAACCCAAAATACTTCCTTCTTCATCTGGCCTAAATCTGACTCCAGGGTTAGCGGGGGTGTCTTTGTGTGTCGAATTTAGAGTTTTCCAGAAGCAACAGTCGCTGAAGTTGTGCCCAATTAGGACTGGCCTGGCAGAGGTTTCAGTGACCAGAGTTCGACTTGGTATAAATATTCTCTCAGTTGTGCTCTAATAAAGCATGGCCCAAATTGAACTCTTCTGACACCGAGCAAACAATTGCTTTGGTGCTGCAGAATCATGACAGCTGAAAATGTAATCATCCAACCATCAAGACTGGGCTGCGCCTCTGTGTGAAGCACTGGCCAGTCTATCTGCCAGGAGGCTTAGTGCACGGTTACTAAGTTGCTGTGTGTTGGTGACCATGTTTTCAGGTGGAGCATGTTTACACCCCTCCTGGAAGTGTGCACTTCAGCAGGAGCATCTACCATCAGAATTCAGGGCTCCTGCTGTCCATGCCGTTGCCTCTCCAACCAACAACTCCAGGTAGCAATATTTATAACTCATAAAAGTGTATGTGTGACTGAAAAGTGTACCATTGCAGCAGTGCTTTCATGTGGTTTTAAATTATACACCAGATTGTCTCCAACATTGGTGAGGAAATAGGCACAATATGGAAGAAATGGCCCGGCTTCAACGATGAACACAACATGGACCATGAATATTTTGGGCTGGAGGGTGAGTTCTACCTCAATAAACTACATTCCTAATTTCTCTTTGACAGGATGTCAGAGATCATTTACCTTTCCCAAAGTTTAGTTTTGGATCAAGTTTAATTTTGACCTCTTCAGATCTGATTCTTTTATTTACTGAACAGATAAGAAACGTGACTGAAAGAAAAACAACAGACCTATTTAATAAAGTCACTGGATACCTCATTAGGTACACCTTGCTAGTACTAAATTGCAGAATATTTTGCCTCCGGAGCTGCTTTAATTCGGATTCAACAAAGTGCTGCAAACACCCGTCAGAGACTTGTGGCATGACAGTATCACACAGTTGCAGCAGAATTTTTGGCTGCACATCCATGATGTGAATCTCCTTTTCCAACACATTCCAAAGATACTCCATTACATCGAGGCCTGGTGACTGGAGACGAAACGATACTCTGATAGGCTGTGGTGTTTAAATGCTGTTCGTGCTAAACCCAAAGAGTGCCAAGAAAATATCTGACACACCATTACACCACCAGGAGCCTGAAGCAGGATGGATCCATGACTCCATGTTATTCATTTCAAACTGTGAAACTACTACTGAATGTTGCAGCAGAAAACGACAATTCTTATTCATAGTACTAAACCTCAACAACATTTGCCTCAATGTGTTTCTTGTTCTTAGCTGACAGCAGCAGAACCCAGTATGTATACCCAGTATAACTTTTCTAAGTAGGCCAGAGTCATAAACAGTTTATTATTTTCTGGCTTTGTTCCAGCAGTTAAAGCAAATGCATGTATTCTGCTTTCATCTTCTAGTTCCGCTCAGTATGGAGTCACACACCAAACTCCTTCTCCTGGCAGCCACTTTCCTGTTGGTAAGCACATATGTTTCTAGAGTTTCTGTCGGTGGGAAGATCTTTTGCCATACACAATATAAATCTTGCCCAAAGCTTCTACTCAGTACAAGTAAATGAGACTTTGAAGACTTAGTTGCAAGTAATCAGTAAATTAGCTGACCAATAAATAAAACTTCAGCAACAGTTCTCTTTATTCTTTTATATGACCATTTCAAACAGCTTCTAACAATTTGAATTTCAGTCCATAATTTTAGTGAATAACTTTTATATTTGTAATTTTAGGTAACGATTTTAACTGTTTATCACAATATTAAAGTACACTTAGCCAACAGTACCATTTGTTCAACTGTACTGGTGGTTCGCATTGAAGAAAAAGACCAAAGGATGCAGTCAGCTGCGATCTTCAAAATGACTTTTGTCTATTAACACAGCAATAAAATGGAACGTGCATGCCGACACGCGCCACCTCTTGGTGACTAGCTGGTCAACACAACTACTTCGAATATTTTTTTTTTCATTTTTTTTAATGCACTCTAATTTGACTGAGCCATTATTAAACATATTTTAAGTTCATGTCCTCCTTATTTGATTGGATTGGATTCTTCAGTAGGCCCAATATGGCCCTCCGCTTGTATGTTTGACATCCCTGCCTTGGGATCATTGTACACCAACTGGAAATCAGCACTTCAGTATAAAAATCAGGACACGATATAAAAAGATGATCCCAGATAGTTTCACTCTAATATATTAGATTATAATTTTTTTTTATGTGTTGACTCATAAGGAGCCTTTCACAATACGATTTGGTTTACTTGGAACTTTCATTACATCTGGAGATCATAATTTATATTGAGGTAATCGTATAAAAATACATCTTGGTTTGCATGTAAACAAAGCAACATTTTGATGTGTGGGATCTTCCTCAGGTGATCAATCCCAAGCATCAAAAAGCTGTTTTTGTAAAAATTCTTTAAGGACTGAATTATGACTTTGAGCCAAAAAGTGTGCAGACCGTTGCTCCTTTTTTCTTTTTTGGGGGGGGGTGTGGCAAACAAGTGTCCCCTAGATGTCTGCACACTTGCCATAAAAAATATACATAAAGACATTTTAATAGAAAAAAAAACCTAACATTGTTTCTAACCTATCTGATTGTTTTCTCTACAGAATCATATGTTCTTTGAAATGAGCTGACCAACATCACAGCACGACTCCTGTCACTTTCACCAAGTGGGGGGAAGAAAAAAAAAAGAAGAGTGGATAAAGAAGCATCTCGGCTTGTGGCAAACTCTGCAGCTTCAGTTCCAGTGTTGATGAAAGAAAAATGGCACTGAACAATCTTTAGCAGCAGATGCATATTTACCATTTATTGCTATAATCCATCAGGTGTACATCCAACAGTGTTTCCTCACTTTCCACACACTCACACACACCTGCATCCATCATCACACTAACAAATAAGGGCAGCATTACAGTTTTTCAACAAACTGTAGGCTCTTTCTTAACATATTAAAAACAAAACAAAAAAAAACAAAAAAAAAGCGCCCCAGGATAGAAACTGTAACAGACCCTGGGCTCCGTATTCTTTCGTGGACTGCAAAATGGAAAAGGAGTGAATATCAGTGTTTCAGGACTCCTATCAACTCCTATAAACCTTTGACATTGAAGCAGAGCCCTTCCCTTGGATTCTTTAAAGATGGGGGAAAGAAAGGAAACCCAGTTCAGGTCGGGCTTGAGGCCAGGCACAGTGATTTAGGCAGCTTGGCAGTTCATTCTAAAGAAGCCGGTTATAGAAACCTGCCCAACACAGGATCCTCATCCTTTGGGATACAACTTAATTTTTTTTTCATCCTATTAAGTGATCTTTGTGGATTGCATTTAAACAACATTAATATTTGTTCTAGTTATAAACAACCAGAGGAACTGTAGTTAAAATACAGCACTGTATTATAATAACCCTGTTTGAGTCCCAATAAAACTGATTAGCACACCTATTTTAACAGCAGGTGAAATGTCACATTAAGCTATAAAATCATATAGAGTACAACTGATTTTGTTGTATTTAAAGCACACCTTGTCGAGCGTTCATTACCAGAACAGCCGACACCAGTCACTCACTGGTTAAAAGATGTCACAACTTGCATTATTAAAAAAAAACAAAACTGTAATTCCTCTTCCAGTTGATTAAAATCACCCCTCATCGACATGGTTCAGTGGTCTGCTGAAAGGCTTTTCTGTGCATTTCTAATTTGACACAAAGACCCAACGGTCTCCTGGCCTCGGTCCCCGACTTTTGCTCTGTCTTCGCGTTACGCAGTGCCAATCCACGCAGAGCTGCCCTTTTCTGGACTCGGCTTCCCCCAACACATCCCGTATGCACACACCTGCACACCGCGAACAGAGACCACATCAGTAAAAGACTAACTACATCAGAGAGGATGTGTTGTCGTTCATGTGAAATCCTGCAGCAGGAGTTCTTACTCTTTGCTGAGCATCTCTGTGAGGGGGGGGGGCTAACGTCCTCCGCTAGCATTCACCAGACCATGGAAGTCTTCCCATGCTCTGCAAACAGAGGAGGATGCAGTAAATTATAATTCGCAGTAAAATGCATGAAAAATATAAATATTTTCATGGAAGAATCATAGTTCCATCAGTTAACTGAATGAGAGTTTTAGGTAGAAACAGTTGAATTCACAGTTACCAAAATATTATATTGAAAATAAAAAAATATAGGTTTAATTTTTTGAGCTAAAGCTGCCAAAATAAAGAAATAAGCAACTGTAAAATACTAACAGAGGTCATTTTAATATTATAAAGATGTATACAGGCCATTGTAGAATGAATGGTGAATGAATGATATTTTTAGACTTTACTAGAGAAGCTTGGCACAAGTTAGAGCTCAAAATAATCCCTGTGCATCATTTCTGTCTACATGCAGAAGTAGGTCTTTAAGCTTTTTATCCTTTCTTTGGACTGGCTGCCCGTTAGAAACAGAAGTTTTTAAACAACATTGTGTCAAGAGCATCCCCAAAAACAAAAAAAGGAAAGAAATAGAGTAACAGCATATACATGATGACACTATATGGAGAAAATGATCTGATATCTGTCAATTCAAATTTGTTTTTGCCATCTTCTGATCAGAACTTCTAGGAAATTAGGAGACTGTGTAAAAGGACTTGAAAGGCATCACACTCAGAATTCAAAGCTACAAATGGCAACCATGGACACAGAACTAGCCAATATTTGTATTATTATTATTTTTTAAATATTTTTTTGTAAATGGACTGGTTCGTATATAGCGCCTTTTTACTCTGAGCGCTCAAAGCGCTTTATACAACTAATTTGATTCACACAAGCACTTTTTTCCTAAGCTGTTGAGTGCTATCTAACAGTCATACACATTCACACTCTGATGGATGCATCGCAGAGAACGGAAACAAAAGGAATACTGACTCAAGGTTAAGACTGCGATGGAAAACCATTACTATCAGCTAACTGGGCATTTGTTTCGCTCTCTCTTTTTTAATAACGAACTAGTAGACAAATATGGGAGATTGTAAAATTGTATTCCCAAATGGATATGCACAAGGGATATGTGGCTGTGTGTACAGTTATACATTTCAATTTGGAGTAATACTTCAAGCAATAAAACAACACATTTTGTTAACTGTGTTAACAAACAATTCCCCTTATAATCTAAACATGCTGAAAAAATAAAAATCTAACTTATGAAAACCATTTTATATTATTAGCATGTTAAAAACAACCCTTTAAAAAAAGGCAATGTGTAAGTGTAGTCTCTCATTGGCTGTCTGGTTGGAAAATGTGTGTGAGCATGCAAGTTTATGGAAGTGCAGAACAGAAAGAAAAGCTGGAGAAGAAAATAAAAAAGGAGAAGACATACATACTTAATGCTGTCTGTGTGTGTCTTGTACTCCATGATGGTGTTGGGGGGCAGGTTGAGGACTCTGCGCAGGGTGTCTCTGATGCGGGCGGTGGTCGCCTGGTCACTGGCTGTTTTGTTCCAGATGGAGATGATGTCCTCCTGGGGAGAAGCAGCGTGAAGAGCAGGCATGTGTGAGCGTAACAAGGTCGGGCAATTGGTGACCATGTGCAACCAGTTTGTGTCTGCTGTTTGCTTTACCTGGAAACGTACTGACACCACAGCCCCACAGATCTCCTCCCCTACCATGAACTGCTCCCCCAGCATAGCCAGGATCAGGTTTTCCCAGCATCGAGACGCCAGGCCTTTCCTCAGACGAATGATCCACTTCCCACCCATCTTATTGGCATCATCCTAAACATACGCGATTTCAGATCAGACCTTTCATGAATGACCAAACAACCAGAGCAAATAGAAGAAATCAGCCAGTGTGCTCACCTCCCACATGGGTTTGATGCCTTCTTTGAAGAGGTGGAAGTCACTATGACCTGTCAGATCGCCAGGTCGGATCATGTGGCTATAGAAACGCCAGAATTGCTCCACCTGGAATGGACAAATGTGACAATTACTGGAAAACAAGTCAACGAGGTTTTCATGTAGAGTGTGCAGTTCTGCATGGACAGGTAAAAGGAAAAAGTGCATCAGCTCCTCCTGTTTTAAGCCATATAAAGATGTGATGAGGAGCAACGGACCGAAGCAAAGCTGCCAATTTGTTTGATGTTCTGTTCGTAGCTCTGAGTGCTGGCTGGTCTCCCTGGGGTGCGTCTGGAGTACCAAAAGGTGTAATTGTACTGGAGAGGGTGTTCTCCTGCTCCTGGCACCACCATCTGCCGGAAACGAGAGTGTATTAACTGTATAAACTCAGAGCTTTAATTTGTCATTCTGCCTCTGTACACCACCACAAAGGAATTTAAATCTAATAATCAACATGTGATTGAAGTGCAGACTTTTTGCTTTGATTTAAGACATTTTTCAAATATTATATTTACTGTTTAATTAATTTTTATTTAAGTCCAAATTTATATAACTGAACAAACAAACCAAAACTAAAGAAACTGACTTTGTTCAACAAATAGTGGCCCATTCTGCAAATACATCTGTGTAAGACTTTAGCGGCCTCACTTTTTTCTTTGAAGTGTTTTGCTCCTTCTCTTCATCTTCGTTTTTTTCCTTCTCACCGTCTTTCGGTGAGCCTTGGTCCTGGTCGTGGTCTCCGCTGTCATCGTCTTTCAGACTAGAATCGAGGGAAACGCAGAATACAATTTACACCTGTTGTGAGGTTGCCACTTTTCATTTTAGCATACAGAGTGTTTCAAATCAAATAGTTTGTCATTTTGTTGCTGGTTACTCCAACAGAATGTTACAGTAACCAGTATGTATATGACTTGGTTGTGCCCTGGTCAAAAACATCCGAAATACAAGACACTAACTGAACACAAACTATAACCTCGACGAATGGAGAATTTGCAGCATGGCTGCTGTATTCATTTAAGACAAGTTAACCCAATAAACCTGCAACATGCATTTGACCGCTGTGGCCTGCAAACATGCGCTCTGACTATTGCGCTAATCTTAAACTACCCTCACTTTTAATAAAAGCTCTCTGCGTGTCACAGTGTCTCTCCAGCTTCCCGTAATTAAAGGCCACGCGAGTCTAATTTGTGACCGGCCTCTACGCGCCTCTCCCCGCCTTTCAGTTAACCACCACACCGAGGATTCGAGGCCTATCCGCCTTCCGCCAGGCTAAGCTAACAGCTAACAACACATGAAATTCCTCATCATAACCCATCATTTACTCGCAGATATTGCTCCCTTCCTTTTTAAAAGCGCTTCTACGTGTTGGCCCCACATTCCCGTGAGTTCATAAATGCACATAATTCATGCAGAAACACATATAATAATGCTGACACACCTCTCTCACACGCAAACCACGGTCAGCTTACGTTACCGTCCCCGGTGAATTCACAACAGAGACCGCTCTATAGCTATTCGGCGAAATGTTTTAAATACTCACGCGTCAAATTTGTTGTTCATTATTTTGTAGGTAGGAGTCTTTTCGGAGTCCGACCACAGCCTCCTTAATTCCGCAGCAAGTGACGGCGACGCGCACAGCAGCGGTTTAGTGGACGCGCATGCTGTGTATCGATCTTAGTGATGAGCAGGAGAAGGTCAGAGGTGAGCCACGTCTTTACTATCCAGCCTGCGCTTATTTATACTTAGTTGAAATGTGCATAATGTAAAAAATAAGTACACACAATAAATAAGTAAATGGAAATCTGCATATATGAAGCAAAAATTCCAACAATTTTATTCTCCACATTTTAGAACATTCAGATATAATAAATACACATTAGTACCACTCTGACTGTGTTGAATAATCAGAAACCTTGTGACTTCAGCGCAGACGTATGTGCAGGCCGAAACACAGTCACACAAGAGCACCCTCAGAACAACACCGGCGGCTTCATCACAGCGAGCGGCTTCCCTCTGATGCGCCGCAACCCTCGTTTCATCGCTTTCCATCCCTCTGCTTGTAATCTGTTCTCGCGGCACCTTCAAACAGTAGCTGTGCACAGGTCCAAGCAAAGCTGTGGACCAAGTTTTTTTGGGGGGGGGGATCAGCAAAAAATCAAAAACAAAGGGAGCTGGAGGGTGAGGATGGAGTTGGGACTTCTTTTGGTCCAAATCGGTTTAGGCATTAGACAGAATTATAGGAGCTTAGTGGCTACAAGACCGTGAAAACCCCTGTGTTTGTGTATTTGAAACAAACAATTAAAGCCAGATAACAAGCAGAGTGTCTGGGGGGTTAGGGACAGCAGGAAAGCTCCGAGGTGGTATATCACGGTATGTTGTGGTGTGGTTCGGTTGGCACTCTTTCTGCAGACCATCCCCTCGCCCCTTGCCCCCTGTGCCTCCGCGAGGACCTTCATGAGAGGGCCCTTTGTTCTGGGCCGGCAGGCGCACCAGTGAGTGAATGAGCAAGAGCAGCGGCGGCCTTCTTCAGTGGCGGCTGTTTGTTTACACCAGCCAGTCCCGTCATACTTCATTAGCAGCCCAGCCCACCGACAACCTCTGATGTCCTAATCGCCGACAAGCATGTAGCTGCCCATCAACGCAGAGCCTCGGCGGTTCAGGATAAGGGTTTTTTTTTTTTTGGATTCCCACTAAGTCTGCTTGCCTTCTCAGCCACAGGGAGTGTGTACATGTATGCTCACACAAACACACACACGGCATCTGTGATTCTTTCATCATGGGCCAAGAGGCAAATGGAGGTAAGTCGATGTTAGCGGAGCAGCAACAGTCCCAGAGATCTAGCTCTGCATCACAGAGACGTGAGAAACCTGCCGCCCAGACAGAGACAGACAAGACAGAGGGATTACTAAGTGCTGCCGTCTTCTGACCACAAGCATTAAACAGTTAACGACGCAGTAAGTCACGCAAATATGCAGCATGCTAACAAGTCGTAATTATACTAGCGTGTGTTCCAGTGCGAGTTGTCAGGCCATCTTAATTGGCACCGACACTTACCTAAACCTCAGGACAAATTATTAGAATTTGGTGGTCAAAGCTCACCCTTATTTTACAAAAAGCTCACAATGCAAGAATTCATATGTCAGTTATAAGAAAATTCTCACAAATATCTAATAGGATAAAATGGAGAAGCAATGACATCATACAATTAAAATGCTCAAAGGTCAACATTGTGACGTCGTAATGTTCGTCAGTAACTACATTTCAGGCCATTATTCGACTTCGTAACACAGGAAAGGATGACGAGGATTGGGGCAATGATACACATTCACTAAATCTTTTGGTTCCACCTGCTGAATTCCTTGCGTTACATAACACAATGCATAATTCAAATTCACCAACCTCCTGAACGGCTTTCCCGAGCCTTTCCTGGCTTTTCACTACTTTCCTGAAAGACACACAGAGCCACCATCGTTAGCAACAAGAACTTGTTACCTATTAAAAAAAAACTGTCCAATCGGTGACAGAGCTAACCTCTGTATCCTGCGAGCGAAGCTCAGAGTGAAGCCCGCAGAGCAGTCGGGCTGATATGTGGACGGCACTATGACATAAGCCCCAGGAGGAAGTGAACAGGCCAGACTGACGTCCTGCGTGTAACAGTGAGGGACACAGCTGGCCACAGGGTCCTCATCCCTGGATATCATCTGCTCACATTGCCCTTCTAGTACCTAGTTATGTTGTTAAAAGCAGATATTTAGACTTAAAGCAATACTGGATAAAGAGCAATAAAATAATGTTAAGTTACTCAGAGGTGATGTGAAATCCTGGTGTATAGACTTAATTGCAGGACTGATCTCACATAATCTAAGCTAACACTGATGCTCTCCCTTTGTATTTTACTGACCTTATAAATGTGGAAGCCAATAGGGTGCAGATCCGTGTCAGGCCGGCTCTGGTGTAGGGTAACCCTGACATTAACTCCTGATGTCACTGCTGGGTCATCAGTAACTGTAAAAGGGAAGCAGGGGTTCTGCCAGTGAGACAGGAAGTTCCTGCTTCCTCCGGCCGTCTTTCCCTCGACCCACGAGCCACGGAAGTAGCTGGTTTCCCACTCACTGTCTGCTGTTAAAGGCAGTGGGGGTGCTGGGCTTTTCATGGCACTGAGGATGACATTGGTCTTTTTTTTTTAATGGCGCAAATAAAATAGGAAACATTGAATAACTGTGTGAAAAATTTGATTATTTTACCTGAGGGAGATGGAAGAGGAGGAAAAGACCCTGATGAGAAAGCGGGCCTCGGCTCCTGGCTGGTAGATGCTGGGGATGAGAAGGTAGAATCCGGGCTCCAGCTGCCCGTGGAGAACCACCTCTCTCTCATAGGCATGGCAGTGAGTAGAAGCGCGAGGAGGTTTGTTCAACATCCGGCTCAAATTGAAGCGCTTCTTTTCAACCTAGTGCAAACATACTTTCAGTAAAGCGATGAAAAGCAACACGAGCGCACGCTAACACTAAACGAGAGGACAAACCTTCCACAAGTGCAGCGCGATGGCCTGGTAATGCTGGTGCTTCGTGTTGTTGCTGTCCTCGACTGGGGTTTGTGCATATTTCTCTGTGTTTCTCCATTTCCGGCGCTGTAGCAGGGACACCACCACCTCTCCTCTCTCGCACACTTTAAGCCAAAACTTGGGGTTGCTGCCGTAGCTGCCGCAGTTTCGGCTACCGCCAGCAGAGTGCCCTTTTACCCAGCGTCCAGCCAGCTGATGACTGTGTGTCAGCAGGTTTCCTGGCGGAGCAGAGAGGTGTCAGGTTAAAACAAGGGCAACAAGAAAGTAACACATGAACCAAAATCCTCTTTAACAAAATAAAGCAATACCAGTATAAATGCTCTTCAAGTGTCCTTCCTCACTGATGGGATAGCCCACTGTGACATCATCAAACTGAGACATAAATTCAGCCTCGTCCAACCAGAATTCGCCCTCTGCCACCCTGGCTTGTAGCTCCAAAGCACAATCAGGGGCAACAGAACCCCAACCTGCACCTCTGCAGAGAGTGGCAAAGAAACATCATCTGGATTTGCCCACATTTACAAACTTGTTGATGCAGGTGTGAATTCCAAAAAAGCACAAATTCAGTATAATAACTGTGACTTTAGCGATTAAGGATCCCAATCTTGGTAATATGTTGAGATAAAATCACAACTTCAGACAAAGACATCAGTTTTACTTGATGGCTGTGACTAAGGTCTGAAATCTTAAAGCCAGTGCTGTCAAACCTAATGAGATAGATTACTAATATAGATTTAGTAACTTCTGAGTAGAACCCGGACAATGTATTGACAGCTTGGTATGAGCTAGTTGCCAATCTATCAATTAGAACTAAAAGATACAGAAGAGGCGCTGCTGTCTTGATGTTGCATAGTTCGTCCACCAGATGGCACTCTGCAACTACCCTGTTGGGAACACTAACACTCCAAACACAATAAAGCAGCTGATCCAACCTGAGTCGGACATAAATGAGTAAATAAATGTCTACACCTCACAAACGTTAGGGAAATCTGTGTAAGAGATGAAAAAAATACTGGTTGATATAATCGGAATATCTGATTTTTAACTCACCAAATAGCAGAAGAACTCTACTTTTTGGAGCTGTCACCAGAAGCTAACTATGTGAATATGTTCCCCATTTAGCAGCTAACAGATCAGCTGTCTTGTTTTGCCTTCTTTTTTATTTTTTTGTGAATGATTTAACTTTACGATTTAAATAAATGTTCAAATACATCATCTGCATGAGTGCCTGCATGCACACCAATTTAAGTTTTTGGAACAACCTGACAGTAGTCCAGTCTAAAAGTACTAAATGTGGGAACTAGAGATATCACACAAATTCAAGATAGGAATCCTTCATATTAACGTGGACACTAAAGGACATATCCTGGTCAAAAATGACCACAAGATTCATCACAGTGTAACTGGAGGTCAAGGTAATGCCATCCAGAATATTAGCTAAATAATAGTTATACGGACTGTTTCTTGTATAGTACTTTAGTGAGCAGTCAAAAAGCTTTAATCTTAAGTACATTTTAATCTGTAATTTGAAGCATCTGGTTAAACAACTTCCAAATCCATAGATCTGGGTGTCAGATATACTCCACAATAAGTCTGACACACACCTCCATACCCAGGCTCCTCCCCAGTAGCGTCTTCCCCAAGGATTTCTGATTCTTAGCAGCCGTACTTCACCCCCTGACAGCTTCTTCACATCCAGCCACTCCATGACAGTCAGAGCGTGGTACTGATCCAGCTCAGTGAGTCCTGAAACAGAGAAGGCCAGCAAGTGATGTAGCACAGCATCACTCACTGTGTTATCTGTGAGCAAACACTTTTCTGACCTCCAGGCGTGCTGTGAGTGGAGCAGCTGAGCGCGCAGTCATCCTTTATAGGGTCCAGAATGTTTAGGTCCAGCCTTCTCCTTCTGACTTGGTCACTGTCTTGTGTTGCTCGCAGCTCCTCCTCCAAACCAAAGTCACCCAGGCTCCATCGCTCGGCTAGACCACCTGTCAAGTCCACCAGGGCCTCGGACACCTGACCTGCCCACAGTCGCTCGTATGAACCATGAATCCTGCAGAAGATCAAGGGGAAGGGGAAAGGGAAAGGAAGGGGGGGTTCAAGCTTTTCCTTATGGTTAGATCTTGTTTGAAAAATAGATGATAATCTCAAGGATGCAACTGACTTGGCATAGGCCTTCTCCAACAGGGCAACCCAAAAGGCAGTGGGGGAGAGGCAGCGTGAGAAGCACAGAGCTGAATTAATACAGGGCAGGCGGTCATCAATGGTCACCTCTGTCCAGTGTCCCTGCCAAAAGCGAAAATGAAAGCAGCCTTTGTACTTGCTGTCACCCCACAGTGGCTGGTCTTCAGGCAGAACCTACACAGGATCCAACGACAAGGCGAGTGACAACGGGGAAAAGACGATGAACATTCTCCACATTTAGAAAACAAAACCACAATCAAACTGATGAGACAGCCAGCCTGTGTTACCTTGTTTAAGAGCTGTTTGTTCTTGAGCAGGAAGGTGCACGCACAGAGGAACCAGCAGTCTCCTAACAGGCCTTGCTTTGCATGCCCCAGGCTGATGTTGCTTGGGAATAGAGCTGGTGACGGGCAGATCTCCTTTGATTTGTGAAATGGAAATAATAGTTGGGACTGAGACACACTGATATGGCTGGAAACAACAGGGCGGTTTAATTTAATTGCACATATTTATTTTTGTGCGATACAGAGGAATAACTTTGAGAGTCCTTCGTAATCAGGTCAACCGCCAGAAAATGGAAATCCCTTTATCTTTTAAAAGGCGGCACAAGCTAATAGCCACAAATGTTAATTGCACGATCGTAACAATAACAAAACCGGATCAATAGAAAGATAAACAATAAGGGATTTTTTTCGGCATTTCCACTTGACACGCTTACTTGAGGCCGTAGCCAGGTGATCTCTCCCTGCAGTCTGGCCAGAGGCGTGGAGCTGCCAGAGAACAGGGAGGCGTCCACACAGCGGAAGTCCGGATCCTCATACAGAGCTGGACCTCCACACTCTGCCCTGCCCTCTTCTTTCATGGCTCCTGCTGCTTTCAGCCTGCAAACCTGCAAGAGCAAAGGCCATCTTCACTGCATGCACCTACATTTCACACTGGCTTAACTACGTTATGCATTCATGAAGTCTGCACAGATCATGAGAGGAAGCTGCTGCATGATGCTCCGTAATATTCACCTTCACGTTTTAGCTTTCACTCGCTAAATAACAATGAAGTAGTAACATAATTATACAAAGAGATGTTGGAAACATAATGTAAAAAACAGCATGTGTGTATTTATCTTACCTTCCTCCTCTTTTAAGCTCATTTCGCCACGTAGCTGTCATTGTGTATGATAGCACCGTTAACTCGAGCTAGCTTGCACAGCACAGACACACACAGCAGATACGCTTGGATCTCCATATCGCTTCATCTTATCGTGGTTTCAAATCCATAACCACAGCGGTTTTCGGTCAGTATGACGTATTTAGCGATGAGTAAAATTTATATCGACAGCAGACCTATCGTGATGGTGAAAATAAAACAGACACGGGTTCTTCCGGTTGTATATGCAGTGAATCCTTCCTGTGCTGCGGGCACTGCCGCCCACTGCTGGGATCTGTGAACTGCAGGACCACCGTGTTTCAGATTTCATGGATGGAAAGTTTGTCAGATACATAAATTCTAAAAGTGTAGAAGTTATTGTAGAGATTTACTAAAACAAATTTATGAATTAGATTAAGGGATTACCAGGTGATTACAGAAAAACACATTTCTTAAAAGTTATACATTTACAACAATAACATTTTATTGGTCTGGCAAGTCTCCTGATCTTACTGCTGCAGAAAATCTGAGCAGGGAGCTGAAGTCTCAAGTTGCCAAGTGACAACCAACAAATCTAAATGGTTTCAAGAGTTTATTTTGCACAAAATCTCAAAACCTTTTCAGATTACTCGAAGTAGACCACAATCCCTCCTGAGATGTGTGCAAGCCAGGTGACCAACTACGAGAAACATCTTACCAACAAGGGTTTCTCCACCAAATACTAAATCGTGTTTTGCTTGGGGATCAAATACTTATTTCACTCAGCAACATACAAATATTTTTATAACTTTTATGTGTTTTTTTCTAGATTTTTGGCTGATATTCTCTCTCTTTGTTAAACTGAAACTACCATTAAAATTAGAGACTGTTCATTTTCTGTAAGTGTGCAAACCTACAAATTAAGCAGGAGCTCAAGTAATTATTTCCCTCACTGTAAATGGAGAAGTAACTACGCAGAATGCCATCTTCTATGTGTGAATTGATAATTTGGTAGAAATCTGTAGATTATTAATCTGCCTTTTTTTTTTTAGCCTGATCTGCAAGGTGTGGACTGTGTGGGTGCTGTCGTAAATAAGTCAGTAAGCTTTTAAGCAGTAAAAGGCTTATTTCGTTTCTTTTTTTTTTTGGTTTGAGTGCCTGGCTGTGGGCACGCAGGACGCTCGTCACTCCTAGGAAGGAGAAAGACACCTACTTGTGGTTGTCTGTCTCTCACATCTCTTATTAGTCATTTTACATTTTTTGTTTGACCTGTATACACAGTTTATGAGGACATTTGCCATCCTTTTCATCTGTACCACTCATCCTGCATCCTTTTGTGACCAAATCTTTGCTTGTCTTTAACATTTGTTGGAAATGTGGTCCTTTTGTACTTCACGCTTTGGTTGATTTATGTCTTTTGTAATTAGTTTTTGCTGTATTTCTATCTATTGTTGATTTCAGTGTCGTCCTATTTTTACATTTTTATTGTTTTAAGTCTCTCTTATACTTCTATTTCATAAATTTATATTCACTCCATTACTGTCCCGAAGTGCTTTTTTTTTTTTTTTTTAAAAGTCATAAGCCTGTGTTAGTTTCTCACTTTTAATCTTTTGCTGTTTTCTCATGCTCTAAAAATTGATTTCTTTTCTTGCTATCAGCGCCTACGCATGCTTTGTCTGTCAGCTTTACTGCTGATATCTGTTCATGGAAATGCACAATAGTAATGTTTTTCACAAGGTTAATAAAAAGCAACGGATGCAAGTATCAATATATTTTAAAAAAATATACTGCATTTTATTAGCTTTAAATGATGGTATAAAAAGGCATTAAAAACATAACATAAAATATAAAATACAACGCTAAACTATTCAACATTTAAAGAACAAGTCTGTAAACTGATGCCCTCAAGCGAGCTCCGTACAAGCCGATTGTCCTCAGAGTTTGCTGTGGAAAAAGACAAAATCAACAAAGGATTAGAAATCAGAAACACAAGACAAATCTTCAATCGTTTTTACTTCCCTGGTGTTTGATGGGTACAGATAGGGTAAGGAATTGAACTTACTGTGGCACTTTCGTCATGGCCACCTTCACCCACTTGTCTTCAGGATTTCCACAGAGATGTTTGTTTTTCACAGTCCTGAAACTGATGATTAAAGAAGTTTGGACATTAGTACCACAGCAGAGCTAGCAGTCAGTGTGGGCTGTGTTTTAGTTGCAGTTATGATTTTTTTCCCCTTACATTATTGCCCTGAGTTTGCAGTTATCATCCTGCACTGTGTAGCTTTTCAGCCGTTTTACCGAGACGGGTTTTTCTTGGTACCGTGTGCAGCAATATTTCTTGGGACCTTTAAAGAAAAAAAAAGAAAAATTTCAGTGAAAACAGCACCTTACATGACCCACTTTCATAATCAATATTAGAGAAAAACATAATAACATCTCAGTCAATAATCACTAAAGCTATACTCACTGCTTTCACTCAGTGCCACCAGCAGCAGCACCAGGAGTATGGAAACATGCACGGCGAACTTTGCCATCCTCAGTAAATCAGCAGCGAATCAGTTTTCTGGTCAGGAGTCTCAGGGAGTCAGCGATGAAGTGATTGTAACCGGTTGTGGCAGTGAAATTTAAATACTAGGTGAGATGGAAGGGAAATGTCCCAGAAGAGGTCAGGGAGGTGGAAAACCCTTTCTGAGTCAAACGGGAAATATGACGCCTCTTTTTTTGCCAGCGAAACCCCCTCCTCTGTGTGTACATATGTGCAAATTTACTTACTTTCATAATACTAAGATTTGTACATATATAACACCTTTTCAAAAGTTACTATGTAATAATGGTTAGCATGTGTTTGTTATTCAACTTGTGTTAAAAAATTTAATCAAATCACTTTAGAATCAACTGCACTGACAGATAAGCTATTTATTTTTCAGGATAGTTACATTGGTACTTCTTCGAGCCACTTGATATTATATTTTGCACTATCTTATTGTATATTATTGCATACTAGCATTCTTATTGTATATATTGTATTTCTTATATTGTATGAATATCTTATTCCTCTGTTCCTCTGTCTCTCTTACTGCACTGAGCATGTGTACGACAAAAGAATTTCCCTCAGGATTAATAAAGTTCTTATCTTATCTTATCTTATCTTATCTTATCTTATCTTATCTTATCTTATCTTATCTTATCTTATCTTATAGCCAGAACTGTGTTGTACTCCACTACCCTATTGTACAAAAGTCCGCTCCTCCATCCCCATTTGTGGTCATGTCTTAAAGTGGTCTTTAGAAATATTCAGACGACTCCTCCATGACTAGGGGCGAGGTCATTAAACACCTCCATGGTAGCAGGGCCCCTGGGGTGGACGAGGTTCACCTTGAGCTGAAGGCTCTGGATACTGTAGAGACGTCTTAGTTGATACACCTCTGCAACATCACGTGGAGATCTAGGGCGTGCCTCTGGATTGGCAGACTGGATTGGTTCCCATCTTTAAGGCTACGTCTACACTAGTCCGGATCAATTTTAAAAAACACCATTTTCCTCTGAAAATGCTCCGCGTCCACACTATTGTTTTCAGTCGTTTTCACAGAATTGTGCATCCACATTGAAACGGCCGAAAACACTTCCTGTACTGCGCGTGCGTGAAACGTAAGACGATTCAACCCTGTGTCATTTGTGTCTGCCATTAATTTACTTTCAGGGTCTTTGAAACGTTGTGGCAACACGTCGTGGAAAAGCAACAAGGTTTTTAAATGGACTAACAATAAGGTGGAGTTGTTGCTGTGAGTAACACAAAGGCAAAGTTGCAAAAGCGAGTTAGAATTAAAGAATTTGAAAAAACGCTATCTGGAGCATGTACAAACTGAGATAAATCTTTAATAGGGCTGTCAAAACTGAGAGCAAACAAAACAACTGCTGTTTAATGCCCTCTGCCAACTTAGCTTAATCCGTCGAATGACTGCATCATATGACTAACATCCGTCATCATTTTCAAATGTATTCATTTTCAAGAGCGTTTTCGAAAATCTCTGTTTTCCTTGACCAAAAACGTCATCTCAGTATGGACAGAAGGCCAAAACGGAGAGAAAACGATGCATTTTCAATCGAACACATATTAGTGCGGACATGGCCTAAGAAGGGGGACTAGAGGGTATGCTCAAAATACAGAGGGGTCACACTCCTCGGTTTCCCTGGTAAGGTCAATGCCAGGGTGCTGAAAAAGAGAGTGACTCTGTTGGTTGAACTTCAGGGTTTTTTTCGTCCTGGTCATGGAACAATGGACCAACTCTTTATCCTACCAAAGATATTTGAAGGTGCGTGGGAGTTTGCCCAACCAGTCTACATGTGGTTTGTAGACCGAGAAAAGGCAACCATGTTCCTCAGAATGTCCTGTGGGCGGTGCTTCGGTGGTATGTGGCCCTTTGCTATAACCATTCGCTCCCTGTTTAACTGTTGAAGGAGCTTGGTCCGCATTGCCAACAATAAGTCGGGCTCATTCCTAAACTCAGTTTTTTTGCAGAGGATTTGGTTTGGTTGGCTTTGTAAAGTAATAATACAATACAAAAAAACAAAACAATGCAACACTGATGCATTATGAATATTCTACTTTGACTTTTGGTGCTCATGATGCTGCAAATTTTACCCCATATATACCAAACAGGAGCTGTTCTGTCATATTATTTCTAAAATAATTTTGCTAGTGTACAGTACAACATCTAGCTAGGTCATCACTGTAAATAAGTTAGGTCTAATTGAGAAGATGGAACATGATGTACAGAAACCCCAAACCTCATAACTAAACATCCTGCTGATGTTACTGCTAGACAGATAACGTCAGAAGCCCATGTACACAAGACATGGGCTTCTATCTGTAAGTACAACTGCAAGCTGTTTTCATCTTAGCTGTTGACCTTCACTGAAAATTATCAACGCAGTCTTTACTCTTGTTGTATACTGGGGAACATGACATGTAGCTGATTAGTATCTTATCTTATCTCTGCTCATCTTATGTAATCTTATCTTATCTAATTTCATCTAATCTCTTTTCATCTTATATTATCTCATCTCATCTCCTCTCATCTCACCTCAGTCTCATCTTATCTTATTTGACGCATGGGTTGAACAGGGACTCTGGGTTTCATCTGGGGAACATGAGGGACATTTACAATGACAGCAAACTCTCTCACAGAATTTTATTGAATTGAGATGGTCTTGAAAAATCAAAAATATGTTTACTTTTTTGTATTTTCTGTTTAAATGATTTTTATTAATTTTATTTCAGTTTCCTCATTAATTATCTATTGTGATATCACATTTATTTTATTGAATTAATAAGTTGATTTTTAATGTTTTGGGTTCTGTAAGTAATGCAGTAATCTTCCAGTTTTTGGGGATGAATATAGTATATCTTATCTAAACATATTATTGTTGAGAATATTATAAGTAAAGTAAAACCATTAATATAGATATATGTATATATACATATATAGTTTTCAGTGATGTTTGATTATGAGATTGCAGGAAATCGTTGATGTGGTTTTGTTGGAAACTTCATGATAAGCAATTACATTTACAATAAGTGCATCATGACCTATTTCAGTGCTCCAGATGCACAGCTTTTTCTTTGTTGCATGGGTCTTGGGTATAAAATAAGTTCCTCTGACCTAGAAAAGAACATTAGTACAACCTCAAAGCAACCCACTTGTAGCGGCCTACATGAAGTCAGAGCACGGAGGTCTTCAGTGAAACTTTCATCCTCTTATCTCAACTTGCTGCTGAATGTCACATACTTTATCTATATCTGTATGTATATATAGAAATAAATAATTTTTAAAATGTCTTTTATGTTTATGCCGAGAGTCACAACGAGGAAAAACGCTTTATAAAACTTCCCATGTTGCACTGCTGGCGCTGTAGGAGTTTTTGTCTTGTCAGGGTGTGTTAAAGGTACATGCCAAACGTGTGTGACCCATTATGTCTCTTTTCAGTTTCCTCATAATTATAACTTCTCGTTTATAAGGCTTAAATATGGGACTCTCCACCATTTGACCCTAGAACTGAAGAAGCTTCTCGGATGAGAGGTGAAGCGTCTTCAAGCAACCTAAAGAAGTCCAGACGCCTTTTCCTTACAGCTCCTTAGACAGCACTGGTTAATATAACAAGCTTGTTTGAAACACTTCTGAATTTTGCTTTTATTTCAGCAAGCAAAATTTTTTAACCACAGTTTTTTTTTATCTGACAGTTTTTGATTTTCTACCTTACAAATTTCTTCGTATAAATATAAAGTATAATATGATGCTTAATTAATGTGCGCCACCCAAAATACAAACATAGTTGTAACAGATTTATATAATCATTTATTTTATAGAAGGTCAGCTTATGTAAGGTTTTACAGTGTATAAGTTTCCACTCTTGGTGGGATAACTTTGAGTTCTATAAATAAATTTAACGAGGGGGGCTTTTCGTGACAGTCTAGCACCACATGTGGGCAGATCTGAGGTATAAATGAAGCAGCTTAACAGTGCACCCCCTTTCACTTCACTTGAAGACAGGCGAGACAACTTTATCATCAGAATCACTGCTGCAAACACAAACAAAGACATGGTGTCAGTCAAAGTGGTGATGGTAATTGCACTCACTATTTGTCTGGCTGCAAACAGTTCTGACGGTATGTACTTGCTGCCTTTTTGTTTTCCGTCTTTAATTTTATTGATTTATTATTTAATCACATAAATTTACATGAATTTTGCTCCTCAGCTGTTGAATCAAATTTTCTTTCCTTTTTCACAGGTTATCGTTACTGCTGTCGATGGTATATTGCAGGCCGAATACGAGTTTCTGAAATCATGGGGTACTCAGTCCAGACTGTTAAGGAGATGTGTCCCATCGATGCCATTATGTGAGCATCATTAAATAATTTTAAAGATTAAAGACAGCATTAATTATTGTCATGGGTGTTTAATATTTGCATATTGCTTAATTTTAATGTAGTTTCCACACAAAGAAGGGGAAAGCATGCGCCAATCCAGCTCTGAAGTGGGTGATGGACGCTGTCGATCTTGTAAGGTGAGATTTTTAGAAACAGAATCAAGAGAAAATGTTCTGATTTGAAACAAACAGCAAGAGAAGTAACTCCATCTGTCATCATTTTAGGACTAAAGCGCAGAAGGTCCACCAGAACAACTCACTGTAGCAGAAGTAGAGGATCGTCTGAGCTTTTTAAGGAGATTGTGGATGCCAGCTACAGCAAACAGTTTTCTATGTGAGCTTTGCAGCCTGCAGCCAGCAACCAGCAATGCATCACCAATTTTCGATCTAGTGAACTCCAGCTTGTAGAGCCTGCTGTAAATGGCAAATGAGTTGCTCAGCAATGCATGTCTCAGCTCAGTTATAAGAGCTTGTATAATATTTTGTCTGTATCGTCTTTGTAAATCTTGGTTTTTGTACTTTTATAAAGTTGTTTTTAAAAAGATTCATTTATTTTATTATTGGTTTTGTAGTTTAATCTAATCATTCAAATAAAATGAGTACCTGTTGAGGGTCTAAAACCACTTGTGATCGTGTGCTGTTGAATTTTTCATCTTTAGCCTCTGTACACCAAAAATAATTCTAACTTTGACTATATTTATTAAATAATAGCACAATACCTGCATTTATTCTCCTGAATCCTTATTGCATCAGACTTTGATTTACCCTGAGGTCATCACTTTTTTTGTATTTTTCCTTTTAATCAGCTGCTGTAATCAGTAACTTCCCAACTTTTGTGAGAAAGAAAGGATTTCTCATCATATCCTAATTACAACATCACAAACAGATAACGCTGTAAATGTGCTTACTTAAATGTTCAAACAAGGCATTCACATTTTTTTTTGGGCCAGACGCACCACAATTGGACATTTTTAAGATAATTTACACATATTTTCCATGATCTAAATCAATATATTTGATGTGGAAAATCACAGAATTTAATGAGCATTCATCCTTCACGTCTCCACCAAGTAAAAAAAAAAATCTTTACTTGCTTGAAAGCAAGATTCACTCAGAAAAAGCAATCAACATGCACCAGGCATGAGATAATGGAATATTGTAGATGATACATTTTATAATGCTTTCTATTTGTTATTTATTATATTTATTATAATAAAATAAGATAGATATAATCAGATATTCATGGACTGACAGTCACATAGTCTCAAAAAAATGTTAATTAAGTGCAAAAAAATCCAAAACCCAAACAAAAAAGACAAAACAAAACTCACTCTTATTGATACCACACAATGTTACTTCTGTTATTTATGCATTTTTTTAAGTCTTACGACACCAAAGTCAAGCTTTTTACACATTCATCTAACAAGTAAAAGAGCAGACTGAGTCGAAAGCAGACACTGTTAATGTCGTTAGTATCACAGATCAAAACAAATAAATCGACCCATTAAGACGGTCTGTTACATTCGTCTATCGGTCAGAGGAAGCCGTACAATTACATTTTTATCTGCTTTGCTTTTCTCCCCACTGAAGAATCTGCTTAGACTTATAATAATAACAACAATGTATACTTAATTTATCCCCGTGGGGAAAGTCCTCTCTGCATTGAACCCATTCACTTTGTGAAGCAGTGGGCAGCCATTGGGCGCCCGTGGAGCAGTGTGTAGGGACAGTACATTGCTTAGAAGTACCTCAGCGCAGTCATTCAGTGGAGTTGAACCCCCGACCTTCCGAGCATGGGGGCAACGACGCTACCTACTAAACTATCCCTGCCTGTAAATTCAATATTGTTTTTATCATTTGTGTCTCTTGATGGCTTGTTTTCACAGAAACGTGTCATGTTTTGAAGCCATAAATACAGGATTTTTTTCAATGCCAAGTTAAGTTTGACTCGTTTAGATGAACAAGCACTCTGGACTTGATCTTGAGGAACACTTACAGTGACACTCTAGGATGAATGTTGAATAGAAATAGCCTTAAAAAAAATTAACTATTCACTTAAAGTGAATTCCTGAAACATAATAACATCAGCACTGTCCAGTATAATCACACCAATATGAGTAAACACAGAAATAGGAAAACAGTTAAAACAGTTTAAACACAGGACTTGGAGTTTTTCCTAACTTTACTATAAAACTTTAAAAAATGCCATATAAATGCCATTCCATAATCATACCAATGATTGCAAACACCACCACTGTTTTGATCCAACAATGACCCAAGCAGTTCCTCTTTTGTTTCACTGGGGAAAGTGGCAGGATTTTTTATGATGTAATGCTTCTTCTGCTGTGGGCTGAGCTGAAGTATTTATGAAGTTGCTGTGATCAGCAGATTACCAGTACAACCTCACTGACTCAACCTGAGGAGCCACCAGAAACAGTGAGATAGCTTCATCATCACTGCTGCCACCACAAACACAGAAGACATGCTGCCAATCAAAGCTGTAGTGGTGATCGCACTTACTGTTTGTCTGCCTGCAAGCACAGTTGCTGGTAGGTACTTGTCTTCATTTATTTGGTTTCCTTTTTTTCTCTTCTTTAATCACTTACCTTTACACATCAGCCGGATCTGGCAGATACAGTCATTATATTTAACTCTTTCACAGCTTATCGTCACTGCTGTCGAAGGTACATGATCGGCAGGTTACCAGACTCAGATATCAAGGGATACTCAGTCCAGACTGATACAGAGATGTGTCCCATCAATGCCATCATGTGAGCATCATTACAATTATTTTAGCAGCTGTTTTAAAGTAAAAAAAAAAAAAAAAAATACTTGAGATGACATTATTATTTATAGGTGTATAAATATTTACATATTGCTTTATTTTAATGTAGTTTCCACACAAAGAAGGGGAAAGCATGCACCAACCCAGCTCTGAAGTGGGTGATGGACGCTGTCGATCGTATAAGGTGAGCTTTTTAGAAACAGAATCAAGAGCAAATGTTCTGATTTTCTAATAAAGAGCAAGAGAAGTAACTCCATCTGTCATCATCTTAGGAATAAAGCACTGAAGATCCACCGACACAGCTCAAAGCAGCAGAAACAGAAGATCATCTGAGCTTTTTAAGCACACGGTGGATGCCAGCTACAGAAACACTTCACTCTTAATACTCCACTCATGTCCAACTTGTGGAGCCTGCAGCATATGACAAATATTGTTAAAGAATGGCAATGTCAGCTCAGTTTTAAAAGCTTGTGTAATATTTTAATTTTGTATTCTTTGTAAATGTATGGTATGATTTTGTCGTTTCACATAAACACTGAAATAAAATGAGCACCTGTGACAGATCTGCTTGTGTGCTGTTGTTGATCGTGGTGAAAATATCCAGCTTTAGAAGTTCTGAGCTGCAATCTCATAATTAAACGATGGCAGATAAGAGTCCTGCATGTGTTTAAGGGTAACAGTGTAACTATTAAGTCAAATGCTGTGGCTTATTACCTGGAAACATGTCAAATATGAAACCTAACCTATCAAAGCAAAACCAAGTAATGATTTACCTTGTGCAACCATCACATTACTTTGTCATAACCAAGTGAGTTTATTTGCAGCGCTCATGAACCCAAATCCAGCAGTCTCGATTTACAAAGTCCTTTGGAGAGAAAAATCCAGATGGGTAGACGTCTGACCTGATGGATACAAACTCTTTGCTCACTCACCCAGAAATGCACTGATTTACTGACTTTTCTGTCTTTGCCTTTTGTCAGTCAACCCCTAATACACTTGTGTGGACGTCCTCTTTTGTATCATACTCGAGCCACTTGCCGATTGCGGTAGTTTATGTGTAATAACCAGAAATGAGAAATGAGAAATATGTAACCAAGACATGAGGTGGTTTTGGTGGAAAGTTTATAGTAAGCGACTGCATTTATAATCCGTGCATCGTGACCTATTTCAGTGGTTCAAATGTACAACTTTTCCTTTGTTGCATCGGTCTTCGGAATAAAATAAGCCCCTTTGACCTAAAACCTTCGTATAACCTCAAATCAACCCACTTGCGGCGCCCACATTCAGCCGGAGCACGAAGGTCTTCAGTGAAATATTTCATCCTCTTCAAACACTTATCCCCATGTGCTTCTAAATGTCACATGCTGTTTTAGTTATTTTTAGGTATTTTAGGTTTTAGGTGCATGGTGAGATTCACAAAGAGATACAACACCTTACAAACTGGAGCTAACATGTGTCTTTTGTTATATTCGCCAGTGGCTGAATTTAAATAAGTTCTTTTCAAATATATCCAAATACTAAGCTTATGTACATATTTAAAGTTTCTGTATTTTACTACAGTTTAGTCTGTTATAACTCAGTAGGAAATACTTCTGGGTTTTTGCTGTGGCGGTTTTGTTGTGGGGTTTTTTTAACCACACTATTTATTGTGACAGCTTAAATTACCTTCAACTTTTCAAATTTTTCTCTGTCATGGTGTTTTCTATGTGAGCTTTGCCGCCAGCAGCCAGCAACACGTTTGGTTTGCCGGTTTTACTCCAGCGATGTTAAACAATGCAGTATCAGCGCAAGTGTAAGGGCAAATCTTTATAAATACATGTTTTTGTATGCATATAAAGTTTTCTTCAAACAGAGTATTTTGTTCCATTAATTATTTTGTGGTTCGTAAACATTAAAAGTAAATGAGTACCTGTGGGCCTAAAACCTTTTCTGCTGTTTGAATGATGTATCATTCCTCCTTCACTCTTAAATCTCTTTTTATCTTCTCACAGTGAAATTTTCCGGCTCTGGAAGTTTTGTTCCACATGAGGAAACCTATGAAACCACTCAGAGATGAAAGTGTGACATCAGCAGGAGGAAGCTGTTTATTTAAAGAATGTTGTAGAACAGGTATTACAGTCACAATTTGAATTCTACTGGAAGGTTTATACAGCACACATTTTTGTTAACTTTAAAAATAAGACTTGGGTTCCCAAGTTTGAAATTATTTTGGATTTTCTCAAATTAATAAATAAATAAAGCTTTATTTATATAGCACCTTTCTAGATAAAAGATCATAAAGTGCTTCACGAAGGAATGAAAAGGTACAAAACAAAAACAGACAAAAGTTAACAAAATGCAATTCTAAAAAGATGTGTTTTTAGTTGTTTTTTAAAAGAGACCACTGAGTCCACAGATCTTAAGGTCCGAGGAGTTCCACAGTCTGGGGGCCACGGTGGCAGATGCTCTGTCTCCCTTGGTTTTCATATGCTGAGTAACAAGTAAGCCCCTTCGGGGCGACCATGGTTTAAGGGGTTGGGGCGCTCATCTTGTAACTGGAAGGTTGCCGGTTTGATCCCCCAGCTCTCTGTCCTGGTCGTTGTGTCCTTGGGCAAGACACCTTTCCCTACCACCTACTGGTGTTGGCCAGAGGGGCTGATGGCGCGATATGGCAGCCTTGCTCTTGTCAGTCTGCCCCAGAGCAGCTGTGGCTACAACTGTATCTTGCCTCCACCAGTGTGTGAATTTGAGAGTGAATGAATAGTGGAATTGTAAATTGCTTTGGGTGCTTGAAAAGCGCTATATAAATGCAATCTATTATTATTATTATGACCTCAGGGACCTACTAGGAACATACGGCTGTAAAAGTTCAGTGATGTAGGCTGGTGCTTGTCCATGAAGAACTTTGTAGGTCAGAACCCGTACCTTAAAATGAACTCTGAATTCAATGGGGAGCCAACACAGGGTCAAAAATACAGCCTTTGAGCAAGTCTTGTCTTGTCTTGGTCACCGTTAACATGTTACAGACATAATTCTGGCTGGAAATTTTCCACTTTTCTTGATATAATTCATTTTTATATCAAGAAATTTATATCATTTTATATCATGAAATTTCCCCTTGTGGGACTAATAAAGGTATATCATATCATATCATATTTAAATTGGTTGGTTTCCTGGCATTGACTAGGCCACAAATTTTTTGATTGCTATCAAAAATGTAGACCAGAGGTGTCCAACTCCAGGCCTCAAGGGCCAGTGTCCTGCAGGTTTTAGATCTCACCCTGGGTCACCAGACCATAATCAGATGATTAGTTCATTACCAGGCCTCTGGAGAAAGTAAAGACACATTGAGGAGGTAATTTATCCATTTAAATTAGCTGTGTTGGATCAAGGACACATCTAAAACCTGCAGGACACCAGCCCTCGAGGCCTGGAGTTGGACACCCCTGGTGTAGGCTACCAAAACATTTAATAGGCATGTATCTATACTTTTGTCCCTGTGTGGATTAGAGAAAATAAAAAATTATTTCAAACCTGTTCAGCCAATTCCTGTTTATTTTAATCACTGAAGATAGGCAGTAAAATCATTTTAACCTGGAAAATCAGCTTTAATGAAATCCAAGGCCTGTCTGATTGTTTATGTTGTTAGCTTATCTGCTATAAAAATAGCTGAAACTTTGACTGTATTCAATAACTCATACTGGTATTCATTTTATATTTAATCTCCTGGTTGTATCATATTTTGACTTACTGAGGTGTAAGTTACAATGACAGGTCCAGAATATTCTTCAGTAAAACCTCAAAGTCGCTGAATGCTCAAAAATATGCTGAAAGGAAACTTAAGCATATAGTCCCACACAATGTAACTGTATACATAGTTAAACAGCTCACAAAACACATTCCCATCTAAGTGGAGGGAGACACAATACATATTTTTAAAAAAAATACAATAAATAAAATACATATGCAACATTGGGGAGTGTAATACATGAGCCTATAAAGTGCAGTTAGGCTATAGCCTATACCTCCAGTGTCTTTAAATGAAACAAGGTGGCTATACTTCTATTTGCTCTCCAGTTGTAGTTAGCAGAAGCTGAGCAACCTTCAAGCTTCTTCTTTCTTTTTTTTCCTAACAAAACATGAACATGGAAACACCACAAAGGAGAAACAAAAGAACTAAAACACACAGTACACGGGTGTTCTTTTTATGAACAAATACACTAAACACTGATATATTTTACATCACGTTGCACGTTTTAGTAAAACAGACATTTATGTGCCCTTATATTTTAATACAAATACCTTATATAAAATAAAACACTCGGGTAATAAAGCAGTGACATTTTTGTCTCTGCCTTTTGGATTATGGCCAGTAAAAATCAATGGTTGTGTTTATGTTTAAACCAGTGAAATAGACAATTCCTACTCTAAGAATGACACTTTTGTGTTGTCCATGCTGAGAGTCACAAAAAGTTGCAACATCTTATGAAATTTCCCAGATTGCACTGCTGGCTCTGCTGGAGTCTTTGTCAGGGCAGGGTGTGTTAATGCAACACCTGACATGTATGACACAATGTTTTTTTTTGTTTTTTTTCAATTGCCTCATGATTTTAATTCCTTGTTTGTATTTGATCTACTGAGAAGTGTTTGAATCAATTATTCCCAGAAGTTACACTTATTTACACATTTAATCACTAACCACACAACCTTTGTGTGACAGTTTTATGTGTGTAGGTGTGTGTGTGAGTGTGTGTTGGTAAGGGCGGAGGGTTACTTGTCTTACGGAAGGG